>JADLZK010011129.1:0-75235 GCA_015847255.1 Hyparrhenia diplandra | reverse complement strand
CAAGTTGCCGTATGGCCACCGAAGAGGCCACGCCATCCTCCTCCTTGATTGAGATGAGGGCACGCAGAGTCCATGCATGAAGGCCACGCAACAGTGGTGGGTCCCAGGGAAGGCAGTGGGGCCCATGGACACCGGCCATTGCGGGAACGCCGAAAAAATCTCGCGCGGAATCCATGAGCAACGGCGTCGCCTTGCCGGAAGTCGTCGATGTTCCCCGTCGCAGCCTCCTCCTTGATGTGGATCATGGCAACACCCTCACGAACCCTCCTGTGCGACTCGTCGAGGTCGCTGCACCCGCAGACGAAGGGGACGCGGGAGTTGTGCTCGTTGATGTGGTGGTCCTCGTCGGCGTGGGCGGCTAGCTCGCGGAGTTGGCTCTCGCCCTGCGTGCACGTGCTCCCGAAGCACACGTACACCACCGTCCCCGCGTCCTGGCCGTCGAGGCGCAGCAGAATCGGGTCCCGCTCCGTGGCGGCGCGTGGAGAGATCGCGGCGCGCTTGGGGCCGACGAGGAACATGGGCATCCCGGTGAGCTGGCTCTGGGTGACGGCACGCTTGATGTCGAAGATGTGGCCCGGGATGGACGAGCGAGCCACGCCGCCCAGGGAGCGGATCTCAGACGCGGTCGCCTCCTGCTCGGTCACGCCGCCCTGTGAGCGGATTTCGGCGGGGACGCGCTGGGTGACCGCGCGCTTGATGTCGAAGATGTGGCCCGGCATGGACGAGCGAGCCACTCCGCCCTGAGAGCGGATCTCAGCGGTGAACCACTCCAGCGCCATGACGGCTCACGCGGCCGCCTCCTGCTCGGTCACGCCGCCCGGAGAGCGGATTTCGGCGGGGACGCGCTTCAGTGCCATCACGGCGCACCCGCCCGCCTCCTGCTCAGTCCACGCCGAGTGGCAGCCGTCTCCACCGGTGTGGCCATGCTCACCGACTTCGTTGTCGGAGGGGGGAATCTGGGCTACCACACAGCTTTGTGAAGGAGGAGGGGAATTTTTATTTTATTCCATACCTGAGACTTGCTGTTCCTAACAAATCCGGCGGCATGAGCAGCATCGATGGTGCTGATGCCGGCCAGCAAGATGAACGTACGCAAGAACAGCAACAGCCTCGGTGTATCTTCGGATGGGAAGAACATCCATCCGATTGGGACTTGAAGGAAACTGAAAACTGAAACAGAAAAAAGGTGGGGGTCCCCTCCTCACGTCGCCGGCGAGCTCGCCGGAGAGGAAGGAGAGGGCCCAAGCTGGTGGAAAGAACGGCGAGCTAGAAGGATTGGGTGGTTGGAATGGGGAAAGGAGGAGGAAGGAGAAGAAGGTGGAAGAAGGGTTGGATACTACAGAGAGCTGATACTACAGAGAGCTTGTTCTTCGAGTTTTTTTGAGCGGCCTCAGTTGACCAGGGCGCTCGCCCGGCCGACCATAGTCAGGCGCTAGGCTCTCCCTGACGGCCACGGCTGGCTAGCAGCCTCTCCCTGCTGGCGACAGCCAGCCCCCAGATTCACAGGTAGCAACATCCTAGCTAGAGGATATGAGTGCTGATAAATCACTTCTAGAAAAAGAGCTGAATGATTCGCCATCAGACGACGATGACTATTTGATCTTGAAAAAGTCAATAGCTCGAATTGCACAAACATATTCGAATGGTGCAAGGAGACTTAGTGGTTCTATATCAGGCCATATAGTTATTTATGGAGATAGAAAGGCGACCACCAAAAGATGTTTCAAGTTTATTTGGTGGATGAGCATCTAGTGAATTTTGTTAAGATTAAATAATTAGTGATCAATTAGTTGGTCATTTTTATTTGGTGGATGAGGTCATAACTTTCGTATGAATAATAAAATCATCCTACACTGATATGGTAATTTTTATTTTTATTTTGGTAGAATAGTCATTTGGATCCCTAAACTATTACTCAAGGCTCAGTTTCATCCTAGAACTTTTAAATCGGCCGTTTTAGTCCTCAAACTCTATTTTTAGGCTCAGTTTAGTCATAAAACTATGAAGATGATCATTTCAGTCCTCAAATTTTGCATTTTAGGCTCAACTTCATCCTAAAACTATGAATATGATCATTTCAATCCTCAATTTGCATTGTTTGTCTTTATTAAACCTTTATTTTCAAACTCAACTTTATATATAGTTCTTTTGCAGAACACTGTGCTGTTGTATATAATGGTACCCATTTTGTATGTCCGATTATAACTGAATTTTATGGGAGCAATTACAGTTGTTTCAAATGCTATTTACTCGAGGATATATTGAAACAATAATAGATCTACAATTTTTTCCTTGGCTATTTCTTGCGTTAGGCTCAACTAATAACCATTTGTGTATAAAATAATATCTTTTATCCATTGGCTAAAAAATAATTCATATTTAAGAATTGTCGGAGATAAATATCATGGTACCTTAAGCGGGTCCATTAGGAAGGGTGATGGCTTGATGAAATGGGTTAAGTCCTCGCTTGAAAGGATAAGTTAACCTCAAATTTAACCCCTGGACGAGATTCTCGCCCTCCCGAGCCATGGGCTGCAAGCCTCGGACGCCTGCTTTACCGCCGAGGGATGGCCCGCGAGGGACCCGGCAAGACAAGCCAATAGGCACACCGCGTGCGTCTTGGCCCGCCCATCACGCAAAAGGGAGAGGAACACCATAATGCTTTCCGCATCTGCCTCCACTAACCCGCATAAAGGTATACGAACGAGATGACCGTGTCGAGTCCAAATACCCCTGACAGACCGGACGGTAGCACGCCCTCGCCACGCCGCACGACGCGGTATGGGCTGACCTCATAGCTCCCCACTCGTACACGGTCATGATGGGTCAACCTCCCATGCCATCGCCACGACGATGCACGACGGCACTCGAGAAGAGGACCTTTTGTACGACTTTTCTTCGCCATTCCACCTTTTGTACTCACTTTTTCTTCACCACCGCGACACTACGCTTTTTGTAAACATGCCCCCCCCTTGAACTATAAAAGGGAGGCAAGACCCTCGACACTAGATAGGTTAGGGGAGGTTACGGTAGACTAGAGGAAATTCCTCAAAGGCTAAGGAACTTCTGTCAACCTCACGACTTTACATGCTCCTAGAGCTTCGACCCAGGCTCAAGCCGCTTAGCGCACTTGAGCCTGAAACACCCGCACACACTCTTTCACTGGAGACTTGGGAACCTTTCCTCTCTCGATCGCTTGTACACCCCTACTACAAGCAAAAACATGTGAGCTCGGTGCTCACCGCCGACTAGGGGGACATTCTCGCCTCGAACCAGACAAATCCATGTTGTCTCGATTTCCTTTTACCATCCGAGCTAGACACACTAAGCATTCAATTACTCATTGGTCAGATTTTCAAAACATCGACAAGAATGTTTAGATCTATATTTATATTCAGTTTAGAATATGAATGTTGAAAGTGTCATCCGATTTGGTAGTTGGGACGACGCTAGAAACAATAGTATCTAACAATGATTGTCCATCTTGAATCGCGGTGGTGCCGGACAGAGGACAAAGTTGTGCCAAAATGCATATTTGATAATTCATGGACGAAATTGTGCCTAAAATATAGTTTTTGATAGACAAAATTGAGTTGAAAAATAGATGTGTAATGACAAAAATGCACTTTTATGGATGAAATTGAGCCCAAAATGCAGAGTTTGAGGACCTAAAACGATCATCTTCATAGTTCAGAATGAAATTAAAACTAAATGTGCGCTTTAAGGACTAAAATGACCATTTTGAAAGTTCAAGAATGAAACTGAGCCTTGAGTAATAGTTTAGGGACTAAAACAAATATTCTGCCTTTTATTTATTTTCTAATATCTCGAGACAATACACTGTTATTACCCTGTACTAAAAACGTTCAGTTCCATTGGTTGAACCGAATAGTCTTTGAATGGAACTAACAAGGTCTAAAAAGATTGTTCAAGAGCTTAGGACAATCTGTATTCTATCTATTTCCTAGAAAAGATTGGGTCTCGATGACCCAAAGTGGTAATATAAGATTAAAGTACCCTAAATTCTCCACAAATCCTTATTAAAAACTTACGAAAATGAAAATGCCAAACTACATTTTCTAATAATAAACAAATTACTTTTTTAGGGAGAAGATCTAAGGAGAGTACATTAGATCATTAGAGGAACAATCAACAAGTTTAATGTACCACGAAAAGGTAGAACACTATCCTTGGCACATAAACAAAGAGACAGTACAAAAGCCAATATAGCACGGTATACAAGGCCCATCTCAATGGCCTAAACAGCCCATACTGATTTTGATTAAGTTATGGAAAAAGTCTAGATAACCCCCTCGAGGTATGGGGTGGTGTCTAATTTACCCCCAAGTATGAAACCGGGTAATCAACACATTAAAGTTGTCAAAATCGCTATTTAACCCCCGAGGTGGTTTTGGCCGGTGGTTTTTTGCGTGTGTGGCAGTCCAGCGTGGATGGTTTGGACACGCTGGCGGTGACACGCTGGCGGTGAGGCCCTTCTATCAGATATATGTGCCTAAAGGGAACGACTCGTCCCAGGCTATTCGGCCCGCACCACCTCCTCGCCCGTCGCTCTCCCTCGCTCTCTCCAACCCCTTCTCTCCGGAAGCAGCGGCACACCTGGATGATCGGCATGAGGTTTAGGTGACCGCTTCCCCGCACGAGGGCCTACGTCTTGGCTACCACCGACCCATCTGTTTTCTGGGATGTCTTCTGCGATTTGGGGGGATTTGAGGAAAAAAAAGGGAGGTGGTTTGGAAGTGCTTGGTAGAGGCGATTTTGTCCATGCAATGTCTATTTTAGTCGTTGCCGAGGTGATTTGGGTTGATTGATGCAACATTATTGGTGAATCGTTGTTTGTTTACTAGGTGATTGCACTGGACCATGGTATTTTAGGTTTAGGGTTGTTTGGTTCGGCTGAAAGGAGTAGGATTTTTGATTAATTGTGACTTTTCTTCGTTATCAGGTGCTCGATATCATCCAAATACGGTTTCACTTTTTTTGGAAATTTTCGTGTTGTAAATGGTCATGTGCACTATTTGGGTGGATACAATGCTATGTCCCGGATTGATGTGGAAAAGTTGTCATATTTCGAGATCTTGGGGCATCTGTAGGATCATTATCTGACAAAAAGTATCTTGCGCTTGTACTGGTTGAAGCCTGGGATGGATTTGGGGTCTGGGCTGGTCATGTTGCTAGATGATGCTGGATGCAAGGTCATGGCTGATTAGCACCACCAGATGGTGCAATAGTGGACATGTTTGTTGAGGAGGAGGTTGGTATGGAGATGAGTCTAGATGGTCATGAAATTTGGGCGGTGAAGATGATGAAGCAGCTTGTGCGCGAGGATTTTGAAAGTTCAAAGCGGATGGGTGACAAGGACTATAAATGCAAAGAAGATGTTGAAGATGAAGAAGAACTAGGAATTTGTCAACCCGAAGTTGAAGACAACGGTGAGGACAGCTCATGAAGAATAATACGCGGCGATGATGAAAAACAACTCTGCGAGAGGATGATGAAGTCGCTGATTTGAGGGAGTACGCTAGGGAGATCGGGAGGAAGAATAAAGCAAAGAAGGTTGGTATTCATGGCGGCCAAATTCTTTGAGTGAGAGTCGAAGATTTGGTTGATGAGGTTCCCGACCGGATGAACCAAATAGTCCTTACCTAGACTCTAGTGATGACTATTCTTATGAAGAAAATAGTGATGGAGAGACTGAAAGGTGGAAGAGTCTAGCGAATAGGTATGACAGCAAGGCTGAAATTCCTTTTTTCTCTCTTGGTATGGCATTTAGAGATAGCAGGCAGTTTAAAAAGGCCTTAGTCAAGTATGGATTGAAGACACATAGACACCTAAAGTTTGAGAAAGATGAAGAGAAAAGGGTAAGAGCAGTTTGTACTTCGCCAGGATGCAAGTGGTTGATTTATGGGTCCATTAAAAGCAGATCGGAATGGTTCAAGGTAGTAACATTTGAGGATGTTCACTGTTGTGCTCCAAGAAGGGATAACAAGCTTGTTACTTCTACTGTAATTGCTAAACACTACTACCAGCAAATTAAGGACAACCCCACTTGGAAGGTAGAACTGATCAAGAATGCAGTCCAGAGGTAAGGAGAATAGAGGTAAGGCAGAGAAGTGGGCAGGTACTATTTGCCCAAACATCTTCAAGAAGTTAAAGATGAACATTCAGAGATCTGGGAGCTGCATAGTTCTGTGAAATGGAGCAGATGGTTTTGAGGTGCAGGAGAAAGAGGACAGGAAATATGTAGTGAATTTGCAGCAAAGAACTTGCACTTGTAGGTATTGGCAACTTTCAGGCCTTCCTTGCTGCCATGTCATCAGTTGCATTTACAAGGCATCAATGAAGTTGGATGACTACATTGCACCATGCTTCACTATAGCTCAATACCTAAAGACATATCAGCATGTGCTCCAACCAATTGAAGGTCCAGCAAATTGGCCAATAGCAGACATGCCAAGACCAGAACCCCCAGCTTTTGTGAAGACGCCTAGAAGCCCAAGACAGAAAGAAGAAGGGAGCAGGGAGAACAACCAAAAGGAACCAAGCTCAATAGGATAGGCATCAAGATGAGGTGCAGATTATGTCACAAATCAGACCACAATGCGAGAAGTTGCCCCAAAAATCCTGAAGCTGGTAAGAAGGCTAATGCTCACATCAAAAGAGCAAAGACAAGGAAGAGGAAGAATGCAGAGGGTACATCTGATGGTCCAACAAGCACTAAGAGGCCTAAGAGTACTAATGCAAAGGTAATAGGTCATTGACAAGCACTAGTATGTAGCATCCCCATGACATTGTAATTTCTGAATTTTTTTTTGTTACTACAGCCTGCAGGTAGCCAGCCTGGAGCAAGTCCAACTACATCATTCTATCCCGGACCAAGTCAGCCATCATCTAGCCAACCTGGACCAAGTCAAGCTTCATCGACACAAGCTGCTCCAATTGGAACCAGAGGAGCATCACAGGCTGCAACAAGGGGGACTAGGGGACGATCACAGGCTGCTACAAGGGGAACAGGGAGGCTGCAACACCTGTTGTTTGGGAACAATTACTGAAGTACTTCAGTCATGTGAATTTGTGAATATGTGAATATGTAGGATAAGCTAATGGACATAGAAAATGCCAGGATGCCAATCCGTAGGACAGGCTTATATGGGCATTAAAATGCCATACAGAGTGCCAATCTGTAGCATATGTTCAAGCTTTTGTGGACAAAAATGCCACTTGTGTAATATATGGAATCCTGTAATATATGTTTAAAAATTCAGCTTTTATGCATAATGGATGTCTAACTGTTGCTTTACATCAGCTGTAACTCATATTCGAACAGTGACTGCACAAATACATTCAGATTGCACAAAATATATGAGCAATCAACTGCATTGCATTGCATATACATTCAGATTGCACAAACACATTCAGATTGTACAAACATTCAGACTTTACATTTTTCAAGTGCACACAACTGCATACATTCAGATTGTACAAACAGGAGGCCAATTACAAACACAAAGAAGAAGCTACTGAACTTGAGCCTTCTAGCATTCAACTTTCCAGCCAACATCCTCATCTCCGTATTCTACCTTGCACTGGATTCAACTTTCCAACAATGCATTCAACCATGGCTGCATCCTCATCTTTCCAAACCTGCATTCTCCATGGCACTCGTTCCAGCATTCTCCATGGCTGCATCCTCATCGTTCCAGGCAACGGTGGCTCAGAGCGGTCGTCCTGACGGCGCGCTCGGGGGCTCAGCGCGCGGTCCCGGCGGCAGCGCGAGCAGGCTCGGCGCCCGGCCGTCCCGACAGTAGCGCGTGGGGGGCTCGGCGCCTGGGCGTCCCGGCGGCAGCACGAGGCGGCTCGGCTCGCAGTCGACCCGGCGGCAGCGCTGCAGAACAGGCAAGGGCGAAGGCTCCGGTGACGAGGGGGCCGCGGCGGGGTGCTGAGGGGCCGGGGCATGCGGGCGGCGAGGGCGCAGGGACAGCGGCGTGCGCGCCCGCGAGGGCGAAGGAACGGCGGCCGGGGCTGTGCGGTGGATTTGGGCGAGATGCACGGAACAGAGACTAGATTCCTTTTGTTATGTGCCTCCGTGTCCAATTAAGCCAGACTGGATGTCCACGTAAGCCAAACCACCCTGTAAAACCACCTCAGGGGTTAAATGACCGGTTTTAACTACTTTAAGGTGTTGATTACCTGGTTTTATACTTTGAGGTGTAAATTAGACACCACCCATACCTCAGGGGGTTATCTAGACTTTTTCCATTAAGTTGTAGAAGCAACATGAAAAGTTCACATATAAAACACAGAACCCTTGCCACAACAAATTCAACCTTCCATTTCTTGATGCAGTTAAGAGGTAGTAGATACATCTTCAAACAAAGTCTCCTCTTCTTCGTCAAAATTGAAATCTATGGAAATATGAAAAGCATAATAAGTTCACACACAAGTAACAAGGGTGAGATATGAGAAACAAGAGATCACTTGGCAAGAAAGCTTGAAATGAATATGTAGAGCTTGGCCCATAACAATTTAACTTATGGAAAGTGCAGCATTGATGTAATGAGAAAAACTGAATTGGGCAACAATTTATATTGGCCAAGATCTCAACATGTTTTAATAAAGGAGAACAAAATAACCAACTCAATTTTAATCGGCAAAGCCCACTTTTTTGTTCATGTGCTCCTCGTAGATCATCGACCTGCAAATTGCAGGTAAGTCAATAATTCATGAATCTTGAAAATGTCATATATTGCAACGCACAAAATTATGAGCAGAAGCATGGTATTTAATCAAAATATATAATTTATGTGGGAAATAATTATTTGTGTGGTAGCTCTTATCTAGGAACTTCATCCATACTTGTTATAAGTACTAGGCAAACGACTGAGCAGCATGCAGCACAAACAAAGACACACTAGCTAGTGCTAGAAATGGTGGCTTCACATGAATATTTTATCATCTTCTCTAGTAAAAAGACTGAACAAAACTATGACCACCCCCATCATCTTTGCCTAAATTGAATGATATGATAGATGCATAAAAGTGTCAGCTAATCCTGTTTGTTATCTAATAGAAAAGTTCTATGCAGAGTTGTTGCATTGGAGGAGTGGACACATTCTGGAAGTTAGGGGCTCTTGTGGCTATAGGTGATTGCGTAGGTCTTCTAGCCTCTGGATGCCTGAAAGTAGTATGAAGGCAACAAATTTGAAAACCAAGACATGAATATCAAATATTTATCTTAGTTTGGTTATTTGCAACTCCAGCCTATGTTGACCGGAAGACTTTCTTGAGTCGCTCAACATAGCCGGTCCCAAGCCCGGTAAAGGAGGAGGGTTATGCTTAGGTTTTGGCCAACCAAAAGAAAACCACCACTCTAATGGATATGAAACCCATAAGAAATTGTTGGGGCGTGAACCCTCTTAGCGACGCCGCTACATCGAACCCCGGGTGTGGTGTCAAATGGGCAAGGGCCGGTCGCCATCCCCTTAGTGGCGCGTCGTATCGCGGATCCGGCACGATGAACAAAGGAGCAAGGGTCGGGTCGCCTCAACCTTAGTGGCGCCGCTTACATCTCGCGCCCGTAGTGAAAAAATGAGCAAGGGTCTTTGCACTTTCCTCGACGGGTGCGAAGGGTAAGGAAGCTAGCCGAGCCAACTAGGATTCGCCTAGGTAGCCGAACGTAGGGGTCCCTAACAGTAAGTTAAGAGAGCTTGTCGATGCGCAACTAGGAGGCGTGTAAATATTCTATGCGCTCGTGAGACCAAATGGAAGGGCCGGCCGGCTTAAAGAGGTGGAGGGCACCGCTTCAAGCTTTGGTACACGGGACAACATCGGGTAGGAATGGTGTAGGTATCCCGATAGATAGGAGCCTTAAGGATGGAGTAGTGGACGTTAGGAGGCAAGGTGATCGGATTATCCTAGTCCGATTGGTCGCTGGAGACTTGGTCTTGAATGTGATCAGTGCCTATGCCCCTCGTAGGTCTTAGTGAGAGCGCCAAGAGTCGGGCTTTGGGAGGACCTAGATAGCATGGTTAGTATTGTGCCTATCGCTGAGAAACTCTTCATAGGAGGAGACCTCAATGGCCATGTGGGTGCAACAAATGTAGGGTTTGAGCGCTTAGTACACGGGGTTTCTGGTACGGTAGTAGGAACGAAGAGGGGGAGGATGTTTTGAATTTTGCTTTGGCCTATGACTTGTTGTTAGCGAATACCCTCTTTTAGAAAGAGGGAATCCCATTTAGTGACCTTCCAGTAGTGGACAACACTCGAGCCAGATCGACTTTATCCTTGCAAGAAGGGAGGATAGGACCGCTTGCCTAGATTGTAAGGTGATACCGGGAGTGTGCGTCCTCAACACAAGCTTGTAGTGGCGGACTTTCGCTGCGCGCCCACCGACAAACGTGTCAAGATTACGAGGACGAAGTGGTGGAAGCTTAGAGGGAAGCGCACAATCGCTTAAGGAGAGGATGCTAGGCGAGGGCCTTGGGAAGAAGGAGAAGATGCGCACGACATGTGGTCAAGATGGCAACATGTGTACGGAAGGTGGCCTCGTATGTTGGGTGAGTAGGGGAGGCAAGAAGGAAGCGAAGGACACCGGTGGTGGAACGACGAGGTACAAAAAGGCTATTAAGGAGAAGAAGGAGTGCTTCAAGCGCCCCATCTCGACAAGAGTGCAGCCAACATCGAGGGCTATAGGATAGCGAAGAGGGCTGCAAAGCGAGTCCGTGAGTGTAGCAAAGGGTCGCTTTTGATGACCTTTACCAACCGCTAGGCACGAAGGAAGGGAGAAGGACATTTATAGGATCGCTAGGATACGTGAGAGGAAGACAAGGGACATAAACCAAATCAAATGCATCAAGGATGGGACAGATCGACCGCCGGCGAAGGACGAGGAGATCAAGGACGATGGCGAGAGTACTTCGATAAGTCGCTTCAATGGGGAGAATGATAGTCCTACCTTTGAGTTGGGCGACCCATTTGACGATACTTGTAGACGCTTTGTGAGGAGAATTCGGGAGGCGTAGATCGAGAGGCTTTGAAGAGGATGAAGGGAGGTAAAGCCATGGGCCCCGATGGCATCCCCATTGAGGTGTGGAGATGTCCGGGAGCGAGAGCGGTAGTATGGTCGACTAAGCTTTTTAACCTCATTTTTCGGTCAAACAAGATGCCTAAAGAATGGAGGCGAAATATATTAGTACCAATCTTCAAGAATAAGGGAGATGTTCAAAGTTGTACTAACTACCGGGGATTAAACCGATGAGCCATACGATGAAGCTGTGGGAGAGGGTTATCGAGCATACGCCTACGGAAGGTCGACAAGTGTGACCCAAAACCAATTTGGGTTCATGCCCGGAGGTCGACCATGGAGGCGATTTTCTTAGTACGACAGTTGATGGAGAGATTTAGGGAGCGTAAGAAGGACTTGCACATGGTCTTTATTGACCTCGAGAAGGCGTATGACAAAGTACGAGAAACGTCATGTGGTGGGCCTTAGAAAAACACAAAGTCCCAACTAAGTACATTACCCTCATCAAGGATATGTACAAAGATGCGGCGACATGTGTTCGGACATGTGATGGCGATACCAAAGACTTTCCAATTAACATAGGACTACATCAAGGGTCAAGACTGAGCCCTTATTTATTTACTCGTGATGGATGAGGTTATAAGGGATATAGGGCTGGGTGATATCCCTTGGTGTATGCTCTTTGCCGATGATGTGGTGCTAGTGGATGAGAGTAGAGAGCGAGGGTAAATAGGAAGTTGGAGCCGTGGAGGCACACGCTAGAGTCGAAAGGGTTCGCATTGAGTAGGACCAAGACCGAGTATATGATGTGCGACTTTTAGCCCGACTAGGCACGAGGATGGGGATGTCACCCCGATGGACAAGTGGTGGCCAAGAAGGATACTTTTCGGTATTTAGGATCTATGCTACGTAAGGATGGCGACATTGATGAAGATGTTAGACATAGAATCGCAAAGAAGTTGGCTAAAGTGGCCAAGCTTCTCGCATCCTATGTGACAAGAGGGTACCACGTAAGCTAAAAGGGAAGTTCTATAGGACAAATGATTCGCCTCGGGCGATGCCAGTATGGTGCTTGAATGTTGGCCTACAAAGAGGCTTACATGTCCAACAAATAAGTGTGACCGAGATGCGATGTTGCGTTGGTTTTAAGGGGCATACTAGAAGGGATAGAGTTCGAATGAAGATATTCTGGATAGGGTCGGGTGGCCCCTATCGAGGAGAAATTGATTCAACATCGGTTGAGATGGTTTGGACATGTTCAACGGAGGCCTCCCGAGGCGGTGCGTAGTGGAGTTCTAGAACGGGTAGATAATGTAAAGAGAAGTAGAGGCCCCACCTAGACCGACTTGGGGCGAGGCGGTTAAGCGAGACCTTAAGGAGTGGAATATCTCCAAGGATTTAGCTTTGGATAGGAGCGCTTGGAGGCTAGCTATTAACGTGCACTGAACCATGACTTTGTTTCCTTTTCTATCTACCCTAATCTTTATCCTTTTTGTCTTGTGCCTTTCTAATGTTCTTTTAATCTTGTTTCATATGGGTTTCATCTCTAGCCTACCCCAACTAGCTTGGGACTAAAGGCTATGTTGTTAAGGCTATGTTGTTGTTGTTGTTGTTGTATTAGTACACCTGCATGCACATATTTGTAGATAATATTTGTAGAAACATTAAAAGCATTTTTAAACAATTTTTTATTTCTTATTCGATAATTTTCTGACAAACTCAGGAGATTCTTCTCTTTAGCTTGTGTTAGTTTCAAATATGATCACAAACTGCAGAAATGTAGAAAGCAAAACCTATGTTAAGTGTTTGCAGGAAGTTATAAACTTTCAGAACTCCCTCGTCAGCCACTTCAAATTTGATTTCAACAATCTTAAGGTTTTCTGATATTGCAGCACATCCCTCCATCTGACTGATTTCAAACTTATGTTCAGGTCCCTATGGTAAAACATTTTCATCAAGATAAATAGATGAAACAAAAATACTGTAAGCAGCAGTTGTCATGTAGAAAATATATGTACCTTCAAAAAAATTTGAAGAGTGAACTTCTCTAGAACTGGTGAATGTTCAAGAAGACAAGCTAGTTCACAGAAGTCAGGAGGCACACACCAATATTCATTTAGTAACAAAGTCTTTAACATTCTGAACATGGGGCACCATTTCACATCTTGTTTGAAAAATGAACCGAGAAAGTACAAACAAAAAAAATTGTCAGGCAATCATTACAATGAACATAATGATTTAAGAATCTTTTATCAAAAAATGAAATAAGAATCCAGCTAGTGCAAAACACAAATGTCATCAGTGTCCTACAACCGATATAGCTGTTACAACAGAATTGAGTCATTGAGATGTAATATGAATGAGTTAAACGCTAAAAATTTAAGTATACCATTTGGGATTCATCTGTCAAGACCAAACTCTTAGCTTCTGATAAACCATTCAGAAGCACAGATTTGTTCTTTTTGGCGACATTGGCAGTGCTACCATTGAAATTATCACCTTCCAGGCCATAACACCCTTGACAGTGCTCATCATCACAATCCCCAGATTCAGAATTATAGCACTGGTCCAAAGACATACAATCAGTGCCTAATCTGACAACTGCCACTGCTAAAAATGGCATGCTTCTAAGCACAGGAGTCCTGAACCATGGGTCCTCGAATCGCAATGAAACGGTACTTGGGACATCAATTGTAGTGCGGATCTGCTCATTGAAGTTGGAATCGATGACAGTCAGTTGCTTCACAGACTTAGACGAGATCCTCTTAGCATGGAGAAAGTTACCATTGTTGATATATCTTCCAGTGCCGGACAGCCTGATAAATCAAGAAAGTTGTCATTCAATCCTGTGTCGTTCAGCTGTAGCCTTCGAAGGTGCCTGGAGACAAGAGGCAGGTTGTCGACATGAAAATAAATGACCCTGGGATCCTCCTCCCAGGTGATACTGGGCTCGAGCCGCCGGACTTGACACCTGATGACATGCCAGATCCAGAGGTTGACGTGGGGCACGTCTGCGTCGTCGCGCACATCGAACATGAACTCGCAACTGTCTAGCGGCGCGCCGCCACGGAGGAGGAGCAGGTGGTCCACAAACTCCCGAAGCTGCCCCGAGGACACAAGGTCTTCTTGTAAGCTCATAGGCTCGGGCGCGTTAGCGGAGGTGATGCGCAGGCCCGCCGTGCCCTCCCAGAGTCGGCGCCAGCGCCGAGCCAGGACACACGTCCGCACGGCCGGCTGCCCCGGGAGGAAGGAGAGGACGTGCTGCAGTACCTCGTCCCGGAGGGCGGCGAAGGCGTCACCCGCGGCGGCGCCGGCCGGACAAGTCGGTTTCTTGCCCGCAGGTTCCTCAGGCATTCCGTCGAACAGGCGGCGGGCGGCGGGCGGCGGTGCTCTGTGTGACAAGAACGCAACTGTACAAGATAAGGGGTGAACAGGCGGCGGCAATGCGGAGAGAACAATGGAGATCTCCCGGAGGGTACCACCTCACCTTTGGAGTTTGGAAGCCGCCGCCAGCAGGTTCACCAGCGGCGAAGAGCCGAGGAGTCTGGGAGACCGTTGGCCGCGAGGGGCCAAGCGGAGGCGAAGAGGTTGCACAGAACGAGTCGGGGGCTGAGAAATGGACTTGATGACATCGATGAATGGTTGGGTCCATCAGCAATTCAGCAGGCATCCGAGTTCAATCCAACGGTGTTTTTTTTTTTTTCAGTCGACTTCTGTAGCAGCAAGGGCATTTTAGTCGGTATTCCCTTTGTTGTTCTAAAATAAATACACATTTTAATTCTAAAAAATACACATTTCACTTATCAATGAGCCGATATTTAAAAGTTTGACCGAATATAAAAATATAATAATATTTATTATATGTAATAATTATATATTTTATAATAAATTACTTGAAGCTACAAATATTGATATAATTTTGTGTATTTCTAGTCAAATTTAAAAATGATTGACTCTTCGAAAAACATGATTTGTATTTATTTTGGGACGAAGAGAGTAATAATTAGACAGTTACCTATAAGTTTGAATCCACTAGCTAAAAATCGATGCATTTGTAGTTTTATCTGCATTTAATTTTCTATTTGCTATTAGTAGGGCACTTTTGATAGAGGCAGTCTTTTTCAATCTACTCTCTCCATCTTTAAAAGAGTGTTATTTTAGGTTTCAACTACGTAAAAAGTTTTTGAAGTTTGACTGAATTTCTAGTAAAAGTATTATCAACATTATATCTCAAAATATATTAGTTATGAAAAAAATATTCTACTCCCTCCGTTCCAAATTATAAGTTGCTTTGATTTTTTTGTATATCCATTTTGCTATGCATCTAGATATAATAATGAATGAACCAAAAAAGTCAAAGCGACTTATAATTTAGAATGGAGAGAGTATAATTCATCTATTGATACTTATTACATCCCATAAATATTAGTAACTTTTTCTATATATTTTGTTAAATTTGAGATTTATTGACTCGTAAAAAAGTAAGAATGACATAATTTTTTATTTATGAGCTAATATTATGGTAGGCAAAATACATGGTGGGCAACCATCTGTATATCGGCATTTTTGCGAGTGTAATACCCCGATTTTTTTTTAAAATAAAATAAAATAAGGATAATTGGTTGTGTAGCATCGAAAGATCACGATCTCTCTAAAATACCACCAAAAGAGTTCAGCCCCTCGTAAAATAGCAATCAAAGTTGTCCCATGAACCAAAAATAGCACTCTGTCATGTTTTACACAAAGAAGCGTTAATTTGACATGAACTCCAAAACTTAAGTGACCTTTTTGCCCTTGCCTTATCCTCATACAGAAAGGGACTCACACACGTTGGGAAAGAGAGCCGTGCCGTTGGTTCGCCAGTCTTCCGGTCCCGGGGTGGACGGATCGTTGTCCCACCACCCCACCCCTCTCTCGGAAGCACTATTTTTCTTCCCCCCACGCCCGTGATTCGGTCAGTAAATAAGGCCAGTCGCCTAAGCCCATGTGCGCTCCTCCCTCCCCACGCCACCGCCTCCACCGCGCCCTACCCGCCCGGTGAGCTAGGGTTCCGGCAAACTTTCTCCCCGTATAGATTGTCTAGCCGGCCGGAGAAGGTAGGTAGGACAGCGGTGGGAATGGTGGATGGGCGGCTTAGGGGTCTTGGCGGTGTAGAGGGGCCGGGCCGTCGGGCGGGGGAGGCCTCGCCGGAGCGGAGAAGATGGCAGCGGGCGAGCTCGCTTGGGAGGTGGAGAAGACGACGGCGGTGAGGGGGAAGGGCAAGAGGGGCGGCGCCCGCTGGCGCTAGGGTTTGCCGGGAGTTCCGGTGAACCCTAGCGCCAGCGGCCCCAGGGGCGATGGGCAGCGGGGTGGTGTAGGGTCGAGATGGGGACTAGAGGGGGGTGAATAGTCCTTTCTAAAAACTAATTGCAGCTAAACCAACCCTAACATAATGCGGAATTAAAACTATTCGCTTAGCCAAGACTTCACCCCTCTACCTATGACTCTATATCACCTCACAAAAAGATTCTACACAAAGCAAATGAGGTGACAAGCCTAGCTTGAGCTCCCAACCGCTTTCTATTGCAAGGTCACACAAACCTATGCACTAGTACTTCAAACAATGGTGAGCTCCTACACAATTCTAATCACAAAAAGCACAAAGCCAATCCTAAGCTCACTAGATGCCCTAAGGACAAGGCCACACACGCCTAACCCAAAGGCTCAAATTACTTAGCTACATAAACTAAGCAAAGCCTTTAACAAGCTACACAAGTCCTCCAAGAGCTGATGCCGTTGGACGGTAGTTATTGTCAACTTTTACCATGAAATAATAGATCATTGTGAACAAAAAAAACTAGAAGATAGGGTTTATACTAATGATTTCCATGAGTTTTGGTGCACACTCGCTTTTTCTGTGTGAACTCTAGAAAACCCCTTAAAATCGTGAGAAAAAAGAGGATAAATCAAGACACCTAGAAAAGGACCAAATCGTGATTCTCGTATAAATTCCCCTCAAGGGTCCAAATGAGAAGAGAAGACACCACTCTCAAGTGAGCCGGGCCCAAGACACCACACACCAAGGGGGGCTCGGGCGGCACTCTAGTAGGGGCCTTCGGCTCCCACTATGGGCCCACGAGCCCACAAATCTTCCTCGGAAGCTTCCTCCACCCACCTATGGGAACCCTAGAATTCATTCCAACCGGCCCATTAAAGTCGGGCTTGATCCAACGGCTCACATCCATCCCTCGTGGGCTATAAAAAGAAGGGGGGGGGCCCCCTCAAACCCTAATTCATTAGCTATTCATTAGTCTTTTCATTTGATGAGGAGAGGGATCCCTTGAATGGATCTATCTCTTAGGTTTAGCTAGCAAGAGAAGACTAGATCTTCATAGATCTAGTCTTATACATAGAATAGTGAGATAGAGAGTAAGGGATGAGTTGGGAAGAGCCAAAAATAGAGTCGGTGCTCTCTCTTTCGGCTTGTACTTCAAGGATTCAAGTTCATCTTGTCTTCAAGATTTCTCGATAATTTACTTTTAATCTAAGTTTACTTTGTTTATATTGTCTATCTAGTTTACGTCTCTTTTTGAGTGCTTTATTCCTATATTCTAGAAGGAGTAGAGTGTTAATTCTTAGCATAGGCGTGGTGCTTAGGCTAGGGTTAATCGTAAATGCCCCTTACTTCTGGATATCGGTGGTAGTATCATAAAGGTGACTTTATAGCTTTATTGAATCCTCTGTCAGCCCACCATCCCGTTAGTAAGACTTGTAGCCTTATTGATGCGAGTAGGGAGGAAACTCCGCTTTGTTCCCCATTAGTTATCAAACCAAGATAGATTGGTAGAAGACATTGTTTACCCAAGTTAGAAGTCAAAGACCCTTAGTTATCCTCTTTTTTTGTCTCTATTTATCCTAACCTTGTTGCTATTCCTAGTTATCATAAAACCATTTTAGTTAGCTTAGAACTTTATTAGTTACTAAAAACCTAAACTTAGTTACCCTTTTTTGTTGAGTTTTCAGATTGTAGTTAGCCTCACACGCTTTCCCTCGTGGATTCAATATTAAAACCCTTCGGGTGAAAGCTACAAGTGGTACTAGATGCTTGCGCATTTTTCCTATTTATTTTGTGTGCGTTAAAAATACCCAATCCTATGCCACGGGCTAAACTCCTCACGCTGAGGCCCCCTCCCGCGTGGAGGCCGCCCTATAGCCGCCTACCTTTGGTCGCTCCTCACGCGGATTCCGGCCCAGGGGTCGAGATGGGGACTAGAGGGGGGGGTGAATAGTCCTTTCTAAATCTAATTGCGTCATTTAAACAAATATAATGACCCTTCTTGAAACTATTCGTTTAGCCAAGACTTCACCCCTCTAGCTATGACTCTAAATCACCTCACAAAAGATCCTACACAAAGCAAATGAGGTGATAAGCCTAGCTTGAGCTCCTAACCGCTTCTATTGCAAGGTCACACAAACCTATGCACTAGTACTTCAAACAAAGGTGAGCTCCTACACAATTCTAATGAGCAAAAGCACAAAGCCAACCTAAGCTCACTAGATGCACAATGGACAAGGCGACACACGCCTAACCCAAAAGCTCAAATTACTTAGCTACACAAACTAAGCAAAGCAACTAACAAGCTACACAAGCTAGCAATTGCAAGAGCTACTCCACAAGCACAAGCATACGATATATATGAAAGTAAATACAAAGCTTGTGATTTGGAGAATGCAAACCACCGAGAAGAGTAGACAAGTTGACACCGGTGATTTTTTTAGAGGTATCGGAAAGCTTGCCAACTTCCCCCCTACTCCTCGTTGTGTCGACCAACACCTTGGGTGGTTCCTTTGGTGTTTCACTTAGATGGTTCTTCGGTTCCAAGCCAAATGCCTTTAGGCTTACCGCAAGACACCACTCTCAAGTGAGCCTATCACAAGGCACCGCAAGACACCACACTCACAAGTGAGGTAACTCAAAGACACGCTCTAGTAGTGATGCTCTTCGCGATCCCCCTCGCAAGGTGAGCTCGAACCTCTCACAAATCCTCCTTCGAGCACCGCACAATCTCCGCTTGCGTGCTTCACGAAGTCCCTTGCCACCAAGCCGCCTAGGAGGTGGCAACCTCCAAGAGAAACAAGCACACCGGCTTGCAACACGATCACCTAGTGCCACACGATGCAATCTCTCAAAGCAATCGCACTAGAATCGCTCACTCACTCAATCGGATGAACACTATCAAGTTAGAGTGAGTGGGAGGGCTCTCAAGCACCACAACACAAGCCACCAAGGCCCAAATCTCAGACCCGAACAAGGTCGGGTATGTGGTGTATATATAGCCCCCAAGTCAAATAGAGCCGTTGGGAGGAAATCCCACTTTGTCACGGTGGCCGGACGGCACCAGGGGGTGGGGTCCGTCGGCCGCGAGTCCCGGCCTGCGCCGACACGCTTCCTCCCCCCGCCGCCAATGGGAAACTTAGGCGTCCTCAACATGCTTCCGGTAATCACCGATCCTTCCGGCCACATCCATCCGGTCGCGGGGTCCGGTAAAAAAATGGGCTCCGAGCTTTACCCGAATTCCGAGCTATTCATTAGTCGGCCGAAAGATGAGCGTCCGATCCCTTGAATGGATCTATCTCTCCGGTTTAGCTTTCAGAGAAAACTCCACCTTCACCGACTCCTTCTCTTCGACATGCTACCCATCAAGTATACCAAACTTGAGCACGGGAATAGCATGTTTTCACCTCCAACTTGCATCCTTCGCAATAGAAAATATGCATCACATTTTCTCGAAGTTCATCCCGCCTCGCAAGCTTTCTCGGGAGGATGAGCGGTTCCCAAACCCAACTCAACCCCTTCACCGCCGCCTTTGCAAATGTGCCAACACCACCAAGTGTACATCACCATGTGCATGTGTGTTAGCATTTTCACAATCATTTCAAAGGCCCGGTTAGCTCTTTACCACGCCACTCGATCCTAACACATCGCAAAAGTTAGATCGCTCAAGTGGCACTAGATGACCGATATGCAAACAAGTTTGCCCCTCTTGATAGTGAATCCATCTATCCTAAACCCGGTCATAAACTTCTAAGCTCCTTATGACCGCGAGAAATGAAATGCCCTATAGGTTATACCTTTGCCTTAGCATTTCCATTCCGCTCCATCTCCAAGTGCCGATGCAACACATGCACCAACACGATCACCAAATGATATGATCCACTTCATATCATCACGTTGACACTATTGGTCCATCGATCTTGACCTCACTTGCTCTTCACCGTTATCATAAAACCATTTTAGTCTTGCCTAAACTTCACCGCCTACTAAAAATCGCCTTAGTTACCTCGACTTGCCCTTCACACTTGCAACCGGCCCATCAAGCCAAGCCTTGTCTTGATCTTCACCACCTTGGTCACATGACTCCATGTCATGTTTCATATGCAATAAAGCTCCTTCATTGCGTTATCATGAGTGAACTAATCTCCCGTGTATTATCTCAATCACACATATTAGTTCACCTAATGTTGACACTCAATTACCAAAAACCACAAGGGACCTTTCAGCCGCGAGCCGCCACGCCGTCCGCCTCCTCCTCCTCGATCTGCGCCCGGCTGTGCCTCCTCCTCCAAAGGCGCATGTGTTGAAACAATGCATCGATCGATATCCCCGACGGGTAAGAATGAAACCCTAGCTCTCTACTTCATTGTTCATAGTAGAACTGAAATGGGATCCCAACTGAAAGATAGTCACGAAGTGTGATATGTGTGTGCAATTTGACATGGTATGAGGATGGTCAGTGATGAGAAATGACTTTTGGAAGCAGTGCTAATTTGTGTGCACTGCTACTATTTCAGGATCTATCCGACCAATGCATGTAGAGTTGTGATTGATGTATCGTCCTAGTCAACTGTTGAGGATGATCGATCCGTGTACAAAAAGGGCAGGCGCTTGATTGGTGGGTGGATGCAGAAGAGTACTCCATGGGCACGATTCTGTTGAGGATGGAGAAAGATGTTTTCAAGCACTTTAGTTGGGCTAGCTATCAGGAAGCAAACTTCTGGTTTGTGGGTCAGAACAATCGAACAGCGCGCCGAGGCGGAGGCAGAGGCGGGGTTCGCCATGGAGGCCAACGCCGGATTTGTACAGCGAGACTGCGAGAGTGCGCGTCGCGGTGGCGCAACCCAGGGACCAGCGGAGATGTCGGTGGCGGCGTCGATGGCGGGAAGACGGCGCGTTCCCCAAATTTCGCGCGTTCCCTCCGAAATCCCCCTTCCCGCCGTGGGCCAGAAGCCGTCCTCGTCCCAGACGAGAGGGGCGAGAGGACCGAGAGGAGTCGCGCCGGGGCCGGGCTACGACGCCTCCGCCGGCGAGCACGTGAGCTACGACGGACACGGTGCCGGGGCCGGGCTACGCTGCCTCCGCCGGCCACGGGGAGGGCGCGGGCGAGCTCCGCCGCGGGCGGAAGCCGGGTGCGGGCGAGCTCCCCACCACCAGCAGCCATCGCATGGTGCTCCTACGGAGCCCGGCGAGCTGGTCGTCGGGGGAGTGGATTCCGTTGAGGAGCGGGCCTAGGAGGACGATGCCTCTGGGATGTGCCGCTGGCGCCGCGACCGCGAGAGGTGCGGCGGCCATGGTGGCGAGCACGGCGAGCTTGGCACGCACGCCGGGGAGAGGGAGCTCCATCTGCTCCCGTTGCCGGCGGCGCTGCGGCGGCAGACCGAGCTCGAGCGGGCGGTTGGGAGGTGCGACGACGCACGGGCCCCGTGCCACGGAGGTGCGTAGCGGGAGCACGCTATCGCGCTAGGAATACCGGATGCCCTCGCGCGGACCGCATAGCGGACCCCGCTCGTCCGGTAAATGCTCGTCCCGGATGCGTATAGCGTACGCGCTGCAGTTAGTCTAATGGCACCATAAAAAAAAAAAAACTCAAAGAATTTCCAGTCAACTTCTGCAGCAACGAGGACATGTTTAATCCCACCAGCTACTCGCTTTCTCGAAAAAAGGAAGTCACCTACTCCTATAAAATAAAGTGTCGCTACGAGGTTCATGTTATCAAACTTCCTTAAATTTTTGACTAGGTTGTAAAAATATTAGCAACATTTGTATCACAAAATAAGTTTATTACGAAATTACTTTCAGCAGTTTATCTAATGATATTAATTATGAGGCATAAATATTAATATTTTCTTATCTATAAAATCTCTTAAACGTGGGGCTGCTAGGGCACTGTACAATTACAGTAGTTTTTGTGAGTATAGCTGCAGTAAATCTCCGTTACACCGTCGGATCCGTCCACCAAACTCTTTCTGCCGTCCATTCGTGTGCTAGAAAACTTCTTCTTGAGCCTTCCCGATTTCTCCTCGGCGTTTCCACGCCGTCACCCCCTCCTCCCGCCATGCCCACCCGCTCCCCCTCTCGCTTCGGGCCCACAACAAATCAATCCCCACCTCTTGATTAAAAAAAAAAAACTCATCCCATCCGCTCGCAGCTTCCAGCACTTTCCCTCGGGGGCTTCAGCTCGCTCCTTCCGCCCGCGGCGCGCTCCACCTCCTCAATGCGCCCGGTCTTTGCCGCTGGCGCATGGACAACTACCACCGTTCGGCCGCACTCCTCCAAGCGGCCGCTGGAGCGCCGCCGCCCGTCGCTGTCGTCCCCCTCTCCCGTGACTCCGACACCTCCTCAGTGCCGCCACCACCTCTTCCCCGCCTCCTCTTCCCCCGCTCCAGCGCCGCGTCGCGCCCCCCGCCACTTCACTACCACCAACGCCATGGGGATGGGGCGATTACCTCATCGTCCCTCGCCATCGACCTCAAAGACCTGCGAACGACGACATCAAGAACGCACCTCCCTCTCTCCAGCGACGAAACGCCGCCGAGATGCGCACCACCCTACCCCCCTCTCTGCCTCCGCTCCACCGCCATGCCGAGCCCGGCCACACACGACCACCCGACTCGCCCACGCCGCCACGATCCTCCCAGCGCCGCCTTGCCACCGAGGCCAGCACCAATACTGCCGCCGAAGAAACCTCCCCCTGCGCCGCTTGCTCCTCTGTTGCCCCTATTTTTTCCCCCTCCACTCTGCCTCTCAGTTTGCTCGATTGGAGACGAAGACGACGAGCACAGGCCCATGGCCGAACAGCACACGAACGGCACCACACTCCGTTCTTATCCTTTTCCCAATGGGCCCGCGTGTCATAGAGCACATCACCCCTATATTCCTTTGCACGGACATGGTCCATTAGAATGATGAGCCAAAATGGAAGTCCACCAGATCGGTGTATACAAAGGGGCTAGCTGAGCCGGCCTAAGCTAAGGAAATTTTTTCTTTTCTTTTGGAATTTTTGGCTGCATAGTTTATGCCCCAAATTTTACTATAACTTGGAAGTTGCAAATTTGACTTAAGTCCCAATCGTTCCTAATTTACTTATGATTCATTTAATACCCGCTATTATATATATACCCTCTTTTTTATCCTAAAAAAAAAAACTACAAATTGCTAATATTGGCCTTTTCTAGAAACACAACAAACAAATCATACTTTTACCTAAATTATACTCAAATAAATTACCAATAAACAAAATCTATTACAACAAAATAGTTTAACGCTGAGCACCACCCATGCCGGGGCTGCACACCACCCTCTCTCTCTCGCTTGCTCTGCTTGGCCGACCGCAAGGAAAAATAAGGATGGGCACTCCTCTTTCTATCCGTGAACGCGGTCCTGTACAATAGAGACACAAAAGGATAAAAAACATTTTCCAACCATAAAAAATCCTAAACTATTTTACCATCTAAACCTACTGTAGAGTGCATATATAGTCTATGCTCCGGCCGCCGCGGCAAGGTCACCGGCTAGTATGTATGTATGTATGTATGTATGTATATATATATATATAGGCTAGTATGTATGTATGTATGTATGTATGTATGTATGTATGTATATATATATATATATATATATATATATATATATATATATATATATTCAAAGTTAAAAATATTTGACTCCCGGAGCAAGAGTTTTGCACAGGTTAAAATTTTTAAAGTTTGACTAGCTTTGTATTCCCTTCTGTTCTAGATTATAAGTCGTTTTACTTTTTTCTAGATACGTAGCTTTTATTACGTATCTAAATATAATATATATTTCTATATTACTTCTAAATTTTCTAACAACTTTTATATATTCTTTCTTTTTTTTGTACATTTACAGCTTCCATCTTTATACTTTCCCACGCCTTTCCACCTTAGATTGGCAGATCGATACACGCGTCTTCCACGCGCGGATATATCTGCGCTTTCCGTGATTTTTTCCATCCGCCAAAAGATTGGGACTTTAGGATTAGAAACTTTTAAAGATGAGTTATTTCTATTCTTACTAAAGATATTAGATTGGAAGGCTTTATTGGAAACTATGGAAGATGCTCTTAGAACAGTATTTTTGTTCTCTCCCTTGATACAGGGAGTTGAGTTTTCTCATTCGGGTGGAGTTAGCTCTTACCTGTGGGGTTTGATGAAGTAATAATAAATAAACAATATTAGAGACGAGCGCAACCAACGCCTCCCACGACGGGGATCGATCCGCCCCAAGGAAGAAGAAGCAGACCTCGCGGCGGCGGCTCCGATGATCGCCCTCGCATACCGGCTCAGCGCGCTTCCCAGCGACGTCCTCCCACATATCCTCTCCTTCCTTCCTGCGGACGTGCGTGCTCGCCCGGACCTGGCGCAGCCTCTGGAAGGAGAAGCGCATCTTCCCTAGACGCCTGCTCATCACGGCCACCGCCAAAGACCCGACCGTGCAGCAGGAGGTCCTGGGCTTCGTGGACCGCCTGCTTGACCTCCGCCTCCGCGAGATCAAGGACGCACCGCTGGAGAGCTGCGAGATCAGCTTCTGTTGGTTCGCCGAGGAGGACATCCTCCGCGTGAGCCGCTGGATCCGCCGCGCCCTGGAGTGCCAAATCCAGGCGCTCCGGGTGAGGATATGGCCGAAACGCCCCTAGCCCGGCGACCTCTGATTTTTTGACAAACAGCAAGCCCCTGGCATCCCAGAACTTGACGAGGCTTGCGCTCGCCCGCATAGTGTTCGGCGAAATGGATGGCGGCCAGCCCGACTTCTCACGCTGCCCTGCTCTCCAAGACATAGAGCTGGACGATTGCCTGTTCCTGTCTGGAGCGGTGATTGCCTTCCCCTCGCTTAAACGACTGACCATCAGACGCAGCCATTCCATCGGCCGCTGTTATATTCGTGTTCCACGCCTCGTGTCCCTGTGCCTAGAGGCCCTGACCGGGACAGTCCCCAAGCTTGAGAGCATGCCGGAGGTGGTGCTGGCATATGTCAACATTGGTCAGCAGGACTGTTTTGATGCCTACTGCTCCTCAGATACTGATGGAACCGATGATGATGATTCTGAATTGGATTCTTGTGATGACGTTGAATCAGATACAGAAAGTGTGTGCTTCTTGGAGGTTTATCAGAAGCAAGGAATTTGCCATTGATATCATAGCACAAAACGGTACAAACTTCTCTGCTTGTTTCCCATATTCACATTCTCGGCTGTATATCTTTTACCTCTATTTTTCTTGTTCCAATTTCAATTCCTAACTCATAACTAGATGAGGTTTGGGGAGTCACCATCTTCATGTCTGATTTGCTGTCTTCATATAAAGACAAGTTATTGTTAACCGTTATGGATGATGGATAATGCTATACTCTAGATCATTTCAGTGCATATTGTCCTATTGAAAGGTAGTTGTAAATTAATGCTGTGAACCTGTGATAAGGATCAAGGGTCATAACAATAAAATTATACTTTTGTAGCATATGTACATATCAGTACTAGTTTAGAAATATATTCGTTTAAGCTGCGGCGGCAGTCTTAACCGCCCCGGTCAAGTTTTTTTTAGAAATATATTAGTTTCAGAGGAATATTTACTTTGATACATGGGGAAATGCATTACTTGCAGGCTCCTACAAGTACACACTAAGAGGATCAGCTTCCTTTCCAAATTTGTTTATTGCTGGTGATTGGATTGTCAACCGACATGGGTCCTTTTCTTAAGTGAGGCATAACATTTCAAAAAATGATTCAGAGTGATAATAAAAAGTTGTATTTATGGGTTCATATTTTCTTATGCTAGGAAAAAGCATATGTGACTGGATTGGAAGCTGCTAATAGGGTGGTAGACTGTTTTGACACTGGGGACTTTGCCAAAATAATTGCAGTTGAAGGAGATGAGCCCCATATAGAGACATTGCGTAATATCAACAGAAGAGCCAATGAACTGAAGTCACAAATTCCATCCTCAGAATTCTTTCTCCAATAATTTGGTTGGGATTTTCCTATGTCTGTTGACCAATGCCCAATTTTGTAGGGCCCATATCTAAAAGGTCAGCGAGTTCTCATTTTATTTGCTTTATATATTTAAAAACAAAAATACTCTCTTCAATCGAAATGTATGTCATTTAGCCTTTTCAACTTTCCTCTAAATCTAAGTCACCCTAGAACTTCTATGCATCTTTTGCACTTTTCCTCCCTCTTTGCTCCTTAAAATAAATGTGTCATCTTTTACGATGCAGTATAAATGAAGGGCACTGTGGTCATTTAATTTACTTTCTAAACCTTGTGCACAAGTCTAAAATGATCTACATTTGGAATTGAGTTGAGGGAGTATTTCTTCTGCTGTGTGCATTGGCCAGCTAGTGGCCAACCTTTGGCCTGAGATCATGTGTTCCTGGTTACTTTTGTGAAAGACTGAATGAATAGCCTAAAAAGGCTATACAGTATTCTATTAAAAAAAGAAGAAAATGTGGGTTGAGGGCACCAATAACTTTTTATACGCATCAACAAAGGTTATTTGCAATTTACATGGGAAACTTTTTTTATACGCAGCAACAAAGGTTATTTGCAATTTACATGGGAAAAAGGATACATTATCTGTAACGCCCCCAGGCCCGAAATACGGCTAAGATCCACTCTACACGTTGAATGGACCACACCCCGATAATTAACTCTCTTACGCTTTCGTCCCGCCAGTAAAAGGTTCGAACCGGAGTTAACACCATTTCCGCCCCGGTATTTAAGCTGGTTGAACTCTCTCTGAACTCACGATGTGGTACCACTCCTGGTGGCTGTAATTCGTGCTGCTACAGTAACTGGCATTCAGCCCGGCCCATCATCTTGGCCCATTTTAGTGGGGTCTCACATTATCTCCCCAGCGGTGCAACTTATATGGATTAAATGGAAATATGGATGGATATGTAAACTTATGTGGTGTTACCAGTGTTAGCTACTTTTCCGATGGCTTTCAGCTGCTTCAGGTGAACAATACCTAACAGAAATTATGTCATCCTATCCCTGTATTTGTTATTATCTGCTGACCCCACAATAGCATTTCCGAGTGCATATGCTGCACACATTATGGTTTACCATGAACTTTGTAATTTTGTTCAAGCATGCTGCACATACTTATTTTAAAGAAAGCTTCAGAAAATGTACCACTAGTGAAATTTACTTGCAGTAGGATTAGTGACAGTTTTCTGGTAGGCTATACGTTTTTTGCATATGTATGACTCCATGAAGTCTGAACATTTTTTTAAGTAAACTGAACATTTTCTCTCTTGTTGCATATTCGGTTAATAATAACTGTACATACTAGTTTTTGAATCATAACTGCAGAAGCAACTTGTACGGAGTTAAACTTGCATTGTTGCTTGTACTTGCCATATTTGCTGAAACATATATGTATTGTTGCTTGTACTTGCCATATTTGCTGAAACATATATGTACAACCTCCTCCTTCATGAGAACAGAGTTTCCTCAGGTATAACTTCCCTTCCTCATCATTTCTACAAACTCTTCATAGTCGATTCTCCCATCCTGTGAATTCAGAGAAGGGGTGGGTGGGGGAATGGGTGGGGAGGGGGATTGTTAAATCTATGCAAATGGATTGGTTAGCAGCAAGAATGTGCTCACCTTGTCTTTGTCAACTTCGTCCAGTACTTCTTTAATGCTTGCTTCATCACTGATTCCATACTCTGCCATGGCTTGTTCCAGTTCATCTCTTGTTATGTACCTGTGGTTGTTATGTATGTTATCTCGGTTTAATTATATTAAACTTTTATGTTTTTCGCAATTGAGTTTAACCAAGCAAAATGATGTGATGTGGCAGTAGCATGTATTGAACATTGTTAGTTTGTTATATTATGAACAATTTGAGCAGCGTGTAATTTTATTTTACAAGCTCTGGCATTGTTCGACTGTATAGGTCTTTGTTTTGGTGATGCATGGAAAGTATATTGCTTTCTTGGTTAGGCAGAATTAGTTTTACCCGCTATCATCTTTGTCAAAGTGTTGAAATGCACGGATCAAATCCTCCTCCTTTTCCAGTTTATGTTTATTCATCATGGCAGTAAGGAACTCCGCGTAATCAATGCTGCCACTCTTGTCCACGTCAACCTGCATCGAAGCATGATTAGTGAAGTATTTCATACACTGAACTTAGTGAAAGTGAAATGGAATAAGCAATCTTACTGCTTCCATAAGCTTCTGAACCTCTGCTTCACTAATCTTTTGACCCTAGTTTTGTCAGTCCTTCCTTCAGTTCTTGGACAGTGATTGTGCCACTCTTGTCTGTATCCATGTTGTTGAACATCTGCTTCAGTCCCTTGATTTCGTCTTCTGTTAGGTTCTCTGCGATTACCTGACAATGACAGGAGACAATTTGTCAACTTAATTAAACTGACATAGACGAAGTAGCAGTTATTCTTGTTAAGGAGGTTCACCTTGAGCGCAAGTTGCTTTAGCTTGTTCATTGCCTTGAATTGCTTCATTCTTGACAGGACTGGGTTATCGATAGGTCTGTCAGGTGCACCACCTTTGAGCCATGGATGTTCTGTACATGGAGTCATTCATTTAGTTGGGATGAAGTATAAAATGTGGAAACACAGATGAACTTTACATTCATAAATCAAGTGTTTTATATGAAAAGGCAGTTAAGAGTGCTACCTAGGGCCTGTACTGCAGTAATGCGCCTCTGAGGATCCCTGTTCAACATTCTTCTAATGAGATCCTTTGCACTTTCAGATATGGAGGGCCACGGGGAGGAGCTTAAATCAAGTTGGCCGACCAATGTTGCATCAAATATGCCTTTCTCCGTTTCTGCTCAGATACGCAAATTCTGACATCAGGCAATCATACTGGAGGCGGCAATGTATGTATGTAGTCTGTCAGGATGAAGATGATTGGATCTTCACCTGCCCAGAAAGGCGGTGACCCGCATAGTAGAATGTATAGGATCACGCCAGCACTCCAGACATCAATTTCTTTGCCGTAATTCCGGTGCAATACCTCTGGCGCCACATAGTATGCACTTCCCACGATGTCCTTGTAAACTTTACCTGCAATTTGTTGGGGGAAATTGAATTGTCATTTGCATGATGGAAAGCAAGCAAATAAGGACTTGTCCACGCCCGCTTTCACCAAGCTAACCTTCTTCGATGAAGACGGAGAGGCCGAAGTCAATGGCCTTGAGCGGCGCATCGTCGGCGGGGCTGGCGAAGAGGAAGTTCTCGGGCCTGAGGTCCCGGAGCATGACCCCCATGAAGTGGCAGACGTGCACGACGGTGAGGATGTCGCGGCACACGGCGACGGCCTGGCGCTCGGAGTAGCTCCCTTGGCGGTGATGCGGTCGAAGAGCTCCCGCCGGAGCAGAACTCCATGACGACGTGCACGTCTTCGGTGTCCTCGAACGCGCCCTTGAACTCCGCCACGTTGGGATGGCCGCTGAGGTGCTGCAGGATGGTGATCTCCCGGCGCATGTCGTCGATGTCGGCGCGGCGCACCAGCTTGCGCTTGGACACGGACTTGCACGCGTAATTCCGCCCCGTCGCGCGCTCCGTGCACAGGTACGTGGTACCGAACTGCCCGCTTCCCAGCTTCCGCTCCAGGTGGAACAGCGTCCGCACGTCCACCATGGGACGCTGCAGGATCGGGCCAATCTGGCCGGTGGGCGCCCGCCGGCCGCCCATCGACCCCATGCCCGACGACGGGAAGGCCGGAAGCCGCGGCGGCGGCCGGCGCGAGCCCGAGCCCGAGGACAGCGGCACGTCCTGCGCCTTGTGACCTTGGGGCGGCCGGTACGTCGGCATCGACGACGGCCGCGGCGGCGAGTCCGTGGTGATTGGTATCTCCTGCTCGTACGTCTTGGTGAAGCAGTTGCCCATTGCCTCGCTGCTTCTTTCGTTTCTCTGTGTTCCTGTGTACGACGGCGTCGAGCCGCCGTCGAGGTGGTGGGAGATCGACGACGAGCGAGCGAGACAGTTTGAGGGGAAGTTTCCTAGTAGTGCTCCTTTTGCGTGCAAAGGATGGAGCCTATGGAGGACGAGGATATGAAGCCTGCCTGCACTGCAAAGCTTGACGTGATGCTCGGCTGCTGAACCTGTTGCTAGCTGTTTGCTTTTGGTCCAGGGTTGGAGCGGCTTTATGCCTTGTTTGGCTGCCTCGAGATGGAAAAAGAAGATTCAATGAACGCCTGAGAATCACGCTATCTTATACGATGACAGTGCGGCTCAGCTCAGGTGATTTTTATTCGGTGCCGGTGATGGAGAAACAGCTGGTGTGCACAGCCAAGTCAAAAATGGGGGGGGAGCGGGTCGGTTCATCGAACCGATCCAGAAAAAACTAGCCAAATGGGCCCCTAATACAACCCATAATAACACATAGGGGCAACGGATCCCAACCACTCAAATCAAAGGATCGCATGGATCCGGGCGGAGGAGCCTAGGGAGCGCCTTAGGGCCGATTTAGGCGCTAGGCTGATTTCTCTACACTGTAACTACTGTAGCTACAAGAGGCCCAGTGCTGGTGGCCCATTATCTCCATTAGCTGGCCCTAGGTGTGGATTTGGCCCAGCTCCGCCCCTGCATGGATTGACCCTTTTCTAAGTGACGCTGCCGCCGGCGCCGGCGTCGTGGCCCTTCGCTGCTGCCCCCGCCGGGTTTCTCTTCCTCTACACGCATAACCGGAATCTCGGCGCTCCATGTCCTTCATTTTAGGAGAGCGCTGCCGTCATGCTGCTACCGAGGTTGGAGTGGAGCGGTAGGATGGGCGTGGGCGCCGCTGAGACCAAGATCGCGGGGCATGTCGAGGCGGAGGACGACGCCGGGGAGGAAGACGAGTGCGAGACTGCGAGGACGAGTCCATCATCCACTGCTCAAAGCACGGGAACGGCGGGCTCGCGCTTGCATGTCCCCCGGTCGCGTCGACGCCGGGCTTCCGCGAATAGGAAACGCCCTGCGCGGCGCAGTCGACGGTGAGCTAGGCGAGCTACTTCGTCCCTATATTATTTCGCGGAGGCGGCCGACGAGCGGTCTGTACGCCTACATAGAGGAGAGAAGACAGCCAGAACTGCATGCCCAACGTCATGGGTCGACCCATATACCCATTGGAGCATTAGACCGCCCCTTGAGGTCTTGAATGGATAGATGGTTCAGATATGGTTAGATCCATGGAGCAACCACGCCCATCTTGACAGCCAAGTCATTCCCCCGCCGTTCGCGCCGTCGGAAGCGGCTCCCGCCCCGCAGCCGGAACAACCTCTAAAAAAGAGAAAAAAATTTCACTCGGCCGTCTTTGTCTTCCTCAGCCTGCTCCAAGCTCCTCACCGCACCGCACCTCCGGCCAACCCCACCGCCAAGGTCTGCAGCGAGGGCGCTCTCTTTCGCTCCCTCCCCAACATGAAGCGCCTACTCCGACGCGTCTATCTGCGTGGCGGCCCTTCTCGTCTTTGCTCCTTCCGCAAGGGCACCCGTCCCCTTCCCTCGTTGCTCACGCATCGTGCCGCGCCACCATCCGGCGCCGCACCTCCATCCACCTCGCTCGTCGTGGAAGGGGGAGGCCTGTACTGCGCTGTGCCCATCCACCTCACGCCGTCGGCGGGAAGAGGAGGGGCGTGCCACCGCAGTTCCCCCTGTGTTAGCAAAGTGGCCGCCCGGCAATGTTGTGTTTTTCAAGTGTTTTCAGCGTTTTCATATGTTACAAGCCTATGTTTTCCAAGTGTTTCAAATGTTTCATACGGATGTTGCGAAAAGTAGCACATGTTGTAATGGCTATACACGTATATTTTAAGTGTATGTTCTAAATGCTTCATCCGTTCTAGACGAATGTTGCAAGTGTTTTATCTAGATGTTGCAAGCATATGTTAAGTGTTTTTTTAGGTGTTCCATAAGTATGTTTGCAAGTGTTTCATCCGGATGTTGCATACGTTTGCAATGGTTTTTAAATATTTTCCAGGCGTTTTCGCAAATGTTTCAAACACTTGTTTCAAGTGATCTATCTTCCTTTGTATGTTGTAACTATTGCATCTGAATGTCGTGTGGGAAACGGGCGGCAGCGCGGATGACGTCCAGGGCAGCGCGGGCCCCCAGCAGGTGCGCTCGCTCGCAAGCCCGATGCGCTAGGCGCTCGCTCCCTGTGCGGGCAGCGTCCCGATGCTAGAGCTCGGGATCGAACGTCTGGACGCTAGCAAGTCAAATAAATAATCCAACGAGTTAGAGTTGAGAGTATCAGACCTTAGGTGAGCGTGGCCTTGAAAGGAAGGGAAATGTACAATGGAGTAAAAGGGGGAATAAATTCGATGGGGATAGTCCGCACTGATCCGCGGTGGGCACATGTAGCCTATGGCTGACGCGTGTCCCTTTTGAGCCGCAGTGGGCAAATTCGGCTTGAGCTACGGCTCGGCTCGGCTCTCAGCTGTGCTCCCAAAACTGCACACGGACGGACCCATTTGGTTTCTTTCTTCGTGGAGAAGGATCAAGCTAGGGCCCACCGGCCCACCTGGTTCCTTCGTAGAGAAGGAGCAATCCAGATTTGCGAGAGAAGATGCCGATTCCCGCGGCAGCAGTTCGAAATCCAGATCGAGACGCGTGCTATCTACATCAGAGGGCAGAACTCTCTCGCGGGCCGGGCAGTAAGCTGCTGAGCCACCGCCAGAACTGATCGAGGAGAGGAAGCTGTCCGTGGCGCCTTTCTCGCTGGCATCCCACGAGGTCTCTTCCATGAAGCACCAGTCCGAGGAGGCCGTCCAAAACCATGATTTGCCACTGGAGTTGCCGGCACCATCCGAGAAGAAAGCTGGAAGTGCGTCTCCTACTCGCGCAAGCAAAGCGAGCTGCATTTTCCAAGCACAATCAGACATTGAGCAGCTATCTGCACCATCGACACCGGCCGCCAAGCTGACAGACACCATCGAGCACTATGCTGGAGGAAGCAGTTCAGTACGTCAAGTTTCTGCAGGTGCAGATAAAGGTAGTTTTTCATGTCAGAGTTAAGTCTGTTCAAACATTGCAAGAAACTTCAGTTTACCTTAAAAATTCACAATTCTATTTCTTAATCATGTGCAACATCAATCCGTACAAAAATAATGACACTTGACTAAGGATTCATGATCTTTCAGAATGCTTGGTTTACTGTACTCTCATAATCTTTCAATATGTAGTCTCAGGATGAAGCATTTATCATGAATCTATACAAATTTTAGTTACAGATTAGGTTTGGGTGAATGAAGTATTGTATACTCCTTTTTTTTTAAAAAATAATCCATGTGTAGGAGCATGCCTCTCATTTACCTTCGTTTTTTCCCCTGGCAGCTGTTGAGCTCTGATGAGGCATGGATGTACGCACCTCTTTCCTATAACCACAAGAGCATGGACCTCAGTCCCAATGTTGCTGTGAACCAATCATGACCGTCCGAAAAGAATTGTCTGAACTGATCAGAAAGGATGGGAGCTAGAGCTGTGTTGCTGCCAACATGGTCCATCTCCTCTTAATCTGTAATTAACCCTGACATTGTATTCTTCAGTTTCTCCCTGTAACTATGAGCAAGAAGTTCCTTTGAAATAAAAATTGGATCATGGGTTCCCTTGTCATGTATAAGTGAAAAATGTATCAAAGACATCTACAGTTTACGATCTTGAGATCATGCCCCTATACTCTGTCTGGAAAACTAAAGCAGAACATAGGTCAGGGGAGGACGATATTCCTGACGAAACTAAAAGAAAATTAAGGTGCATTTTTTACCATGCATAGAACTAGAATAACCAGAGATGTTGTTGCATTTATGGAGCAGATGTGTCTCCATGGCACATAAAAATTCCCATGGTAATAGCAAAAGGAAATAAAAAATATTCTCTGTAACAAGAGTAGATGAAACCAGAAAGTGCCAGAACATGAGACAAGAAACGTCCATGACGGCCATAGGGGGCTCAAAATGCGTATTTATTTCAGAAAAGAAAATTACAATGTGCATTTACAACTTATAGCATCTGTACAACTAGCTGTAACAAAGCAGTTTAGAACAAAAGGGTTGCATATTACTACTCGATTCTTTCTTCAAAGCAGCTGCATATTACTATTCAATTGGTCTTCTGAGCTAGAATCTTCCTAACTTGCATTTTGGGCCTTGACTCGACGAGCTTCCTTGCAATCAGATTGTGTCGACACTCCTCTCTTCACTCCAGAAAACACCAGGGAAGCCTAAAATGCAGTCACCATCCCTGTTACAAATACCTATGCTTAGAGTTAAGAGCATTGCATTTTATAGATATCATATAGAAGTGCGATAGCTGCACTTGTATTGTCAGCTCCATCTTCAAATTTAATGCACTCGCAAGTTGAAAGATAAATCTGATGAGCTTTCCATAGTCTTGACTAACTGCACTAACAGCAATACAGACACATTAAAAGGTACAATATCGTTTTAGAACTAAAAAGCGCCAAGGAGAAACGTTTGCAGAATGTAGTTGAAAAGAAGACTGGAAAGACAAAGAAGAAAAGTGCTCAAAAGAAAGGTACTGATCGCACCATTATGACACGCTTGGCTAACACTTGATGTGTTAAAGCATGCTTGACACCTTGGATTAGCGAACTTCAGACAAAAATTTGATTGACCAAGTGGGTAACACTTAATCAGTGAACTCTTGTGCTATGTTCCAGAACTCAGTACAAGAGACTACTTGCTACTTACAAAATAACTGGAGAAGTAGCTTTAACTATTGCTACCTAGTCATCTCTAGCTACTTACAAAATAACGTGCGTGAGGCAATATGTACCTCCGATTGGCTTAAATGGTTGGTTCAATGCCGGATTGAAGCGATGTAGAGAGGGTGCTGGTAGGCAACTGAACGCGTCGTCGTCTGCGCCCTCTGTCGATGACACTGAAACTGAAATTTGCGATTCAATGCGGCCTCTGTCAATGACACTGAAACTGAAATTTGCGATTCAACAATTCTTTTAGTGAGTGCGTCCAGTGCTTATTGGTAGCTGCCTGCATGATAGAAGAACAAAGGAGCACAGTTATGCTCTGCTGATTACTCATTTACTCTGCTGAAGGTATTACCACAATGTTACTTGAAAGAGGGAAGATGAACTTAGGCAGCACATGGAGTAACTAAGCAATTGGCATGCATATAGGCATTCTAGCAAGCACTTGGGATGCATATAACATCACTGTGCCTCCAGAGAATGGAAACACACCTTTGCACAAAATAATATTTCCAGAGATAGCAAATGGATGAAGATAGCAGTGGCATATATGTTATGATCGTTTTGTATTGAATAAAAATCAGATAGCATCAAGTATTTGACTATTTGTATCTTAGCTACAGCATTCAGGAGTCAATGAAGTAGAAACCAGCTGTTGTCGATTGCAATGTGATGGTAGACCATGGATCATTAATGTAGCCTTTTTGTACCAAATACAACAATAGTATTTTTCAGCTCTGAATATTTGCATCACTACTAGCTGGGAGCAACTTCTGAAAGCTAGCACACTTGGATAGGATTGTAAACTGCATATTTGGGAAATTTAAATGTGAATAAAAGTGGTAAATTTGTACACTCAAGTGATTGTGCAATGCATAATGTGAACCACCAAATTAATTAAGTCACTAGGAAATCGAATGTGAAGCCCAAAATAACAACAATCAAAATCGACATATTTGGATAGGATTGCTCGGGAACCTGATTATTGGCACACCTAGGTGGCAGGGATGCCTCCATCCCTGCATATTAACTATATTAATCTTCTTGTTCAAAAATCAATAAGCTACACAAAAGGAGAAAATTGTTTGATGTTCATAGTGCTACAGCTTTTTTTATTGCTGCATATCATAAATCTTGAGCAAGATCACAAGAGCAACTAAGCCTAACTTGCCCTATAAAACAAATAGCAAATTAAAGCAACTGATGCCTGTATGTAGTATGTACACGTTTATGATTCGGGTCAAAGAAAGAACTCTAGGAAGCAGCTTAGCTTATACTCCTCCTTAATCTGAAATTCATCCAGGAGTAGATGACAGATAATGGTATTTCCGCTTTAAACTTTTACGTGCACGGTCATACTAGCTTGCCTGAACTGACCAATCTAGAAAATGCACGTGTATATGGCCAATGCTAATTAACCTCGGACGGTCAGACCAATTGATAAAGGAGTTCCTTTTAGCACTTTTCCCCTATTTCTTACACCTGACTCCATAGTCCTGACTAGAACTTTCGATTCAACCAAGATGTTGAATTGGTCAGAAGTCAGGAGTCGGGTCATGTAAGAACTTTCACTGTTCCATGTTCGCAGTGACTACTGAGGTAACTGATCGATAGCTACGGGACTGCATTTTAATGTCAAGATCAGACCAACAAACATAGAAAAATTAGCAGACACGTGCACGGGATTTGTTCTTCGCTTACTTTGGGTCGTGTAAGAACTTCCATTGTTCCATGTTCGCAGTGACTACTGAGGCAACTGATCGATAGCTACGGGACTGCATTTTAATGTCAAGATCAGACCAACAAACATAGAAAAATTAGCAGACACGTGCACAAGATTTGTTCTTCGCTTACTTGATTCCTCAATTTTAATGTAAATTATTGAACAAACTAACCAGAAGAAAACAAACAACAAACAGCCCCTTCAGGGTCCGGTGATCTTGACACTCGTCGGTCACTTATTTTACTGGAATTGAATCAAATTCATCTGTTCTTAGCAACATTAATTAGCCTTGTTGCTAAATTCGCCTGTTGCAGATAGTGAACCATGCGTGTGTGGATGCAAAAGATGGCACCTTTAATCCGAACCCACAACTCTCACCTGGTGCTCCTCCGGCCGTCGGTGGCGTTGTCGTTCCGTTCACCACCGTGGGCGCGGGCGCCGGCCCCGCGACGGTAGGCTCCGGCAGCTGAAGCAGCGGGGTGCTTGTGAAGGAGTACTGCTCATACCTGTAGTTGCACCGCAGATTATTGGCACACCTGGCCACCTGGGACGTGTGGAGAGCGAGCAGCAACAAGCAAATGAACTCACCTGCGGAGCGGTCGTGGATTCGGAAGTCCTTCCTGGGTTCGCTCCGCGTTGGGATCTCGCCGCCACAGCGCACGAAGGCAGCAGAGGGTGCCTGCGGTGGCGCAGGGGTGAGCGTCAGAGTTCGTGGATTTGGGAGGTCGATGGGATGCGGAGCCGGACGACGAGGCAGAGAGGGGGTTGCGCCGCGGCGGTCAGGCGGCGGCGGCGGCGGCGGCGGAGGGGTACACCGAAGGAAACTGGACTGGAGCCCTGGGCTGCGCTCACGGCTTGACACACGAGTGAGCCGAGCAATCAGCCGGATGTGCGAGCGTGCGATGAGCCGAGCCGAGTTATCCAGTGGGCAGCGGCTCCCAGTTCCTACTAGACACGCGTCATGCTTATGCTTGGATGAAAGGTGCTCAGTGGGGACTGTCCCCACTGAATTCGCTTCCGGAAAAGGGACCCTTTGCCTTTTTTTTATTGGAAAAAGGGACCCTTTGCTACTAGCTTGCAAGGTCAATCTGAGCTTGTAGTACCTCGTCGCACACCGGGCCTAACGATTCGGCGCAGGACTTCATGTCTCAGCCTAGGCCGTGAGCCCAATGCATGCTTAGGCCTGGTCGACACAGCCCCGGCTCAATCCAGAACTCTCTCGTCGCCGTTCTCTCCGCTTTCTACAGTTGACAGAGGCGACTCGTGGGCGATTCTCGTTTCCGCCCCGCTCCTCGCCGGATTTCTTCCCTCCGCCGGCGTCTTTGGCGCTGGGAGGTTAAGGAGTCTCGGTTGAGAGTAGGGGCGGCTGTCCATACTACTATGCATTTTTTTCGTTTAGTTTTAGGGTAAGTTTCACGCAAACCGAGGCGCCGGTTGCGCCTGATCTCGGTGGTGGCGGTGAGGTCTCCACCGATGATTTTGTTCCTCCGAGCCAGCTCCGGTGGCGAATGTCGGCGCTTCATCTGGGGTTTCGCTCGTGAGGTATGTGTACCGAACTTCGCGACATCGGGTTCTCGGTCTCCGGATCCCCTTTTTGGGTTCTTCACCGTCGGGTGGGGTCTCTGTTGAGGCGGCAGGGCGTCGATTCTCTCCTTCGCGACGGTTATGGTCGCAAGCCGTTCGCCCGCTGCTCAATGATTGGAGTACACGCCGTGCTTGGCGTGTCACTTTGTCGATTAAAAATTTGAAGTTTCCTTCATCTGCATGGGTGTCGGCTTCATGCTTCTTCCTTGGTGTTCTTCTCCTCCTAGTGGCGAGACGGAGCACCGAGCGGAGGCGGCTCCAATCAGCGACGAGGAAGATGACCATGAGGACCTCACAAGGGTGTCAATGCAATTTTCTTTTCTTTCAGGGGGTTCCTCATTATGAGGGGTTTGGATGTAAAAGTGCTGTAGCAATAAAAATCCTACCCTTTTCTCAAAAAAAAAAGACACAGCCCTGGCTCTGGCTACTTTTATTTCTTTTTCTCTTTGTTTTGCGACTTCTTTCTTTTTCTCCTTGTGAGGAGCTCTGTCAAATGATTATTACTCCTCCGTCTCATTAAAATATATAGTTTTAAACTCATATTTTAATCTATAATTTCTCTAGTAACATAAAATTTATAAGAACAAAAGTTTGATCATTACAAAGTATTCACAAATACAAATCTAATATAACTAGTTTATAGTATAAATTTTTAGATAATTAGGCTAATTTTAGTAAAAAAAAACACAATTTAAATTTTAAAATACATGTATGTCTTATATTTCAAGGTGGAAAGAGTAAAAAACAGCTCCTTCCGAAGAACCAGAGTCAATTTTTGTATTAAGGAGCCGAAAAATGGGCCTTTTCAGCTGCTCTTATTTTTTGGCACTGTAGGCGAAACATTTTTGCCAAATATTTTTTTTTCAAAACTAATACAAATTGTTACAAAACTACAAGCTGGAGCCGTTCTTGTCAAATATTTTTCAAAACAACTTCAACTCCACAAGAGAAGTTGCTCCACATGAGGAGCCACAACTAGAGCTCTCTTAGAGCAGCTCAATGTACTCCGAACTGAACCGTGGGGAGAGAAAAAGAAGTATGGTTCGATTCCAACACTACAGGTACCGAACCGAAGCGGTCGATTCTTGAAATCGACTCTTCGATACAGTTCGCACCGAGAGAGTCAAAAACAACTATGCAAATACTACTTCTGTCCTTCCGCAGGAGTGCATAGAGAGGACAGTGCAAACTTTTCTCTTTTCTATTATGTTGTGGTCCCCACTAACTGTCCCCACCAATTGATGCTCACACGGGTGCATCGAACCGTGCTCAAAATTGATTTTAGAAGGCCCCCTTGTGTCAGGTTCGATTCGATCGACGCTGGAGGTGCCCTTAGGAGGAGTTGGAGGCATAACTCTAACTCCGAGATCTATGCTAGACTAGTCAGTACCCAGCGGTGCCGCGGGCGATAGAAGCAAGCAAGACCCTGCTATTTGTTAGCTTTGGCATGCAAAAGAATTATGAGAACTTTAACATTGCCAAGTACTGTGAAATGAAATGCTAGATCCTAGTATGTAACAAAATATTAGTTGTTGGGCGATTTGTCAAATATATGCTCGTCAAGATGTATTGATCTTAGCGACAAACAACAACGGCTAGAGTATCACATCAATAGTAGTCATGAAAATATTGATAGTGTTTGGTGCTGATCTAAAATAGTAATGGCTAAACCATGGGCATTCCGTTTAATGCCGAAAGATGGTAATTGTGAGGCCAATGTGGACAGGACATCCGTGTTGGTTACTGAAGTATTGTTGGTGACGAAATTAAGAGAGAATGAATTAGAAGAGCATTGAATCCCAGAACCAATTTTGCTTGCCATGAACACTGATGGTGTATTTTGATTTCTTCCCGAAACCTAATAGTGAAATGAATGGAAGAAGCGCATTAGCAAATGACTCTCAAATGATTGTTCTAAGCAAACTCAAAATATGCATCGGGCATTCAACACCACTTCTTAGCACCTTTTGAGCATGACTGATAAGTCCTTTTTTGAGTTTCACAGGGAAAATATGAAGGCAACCCATCTAAAGGCAATTTTCATGTATGGTAATATAAATAATGGCGTACTCAGAAGTAGTTGTTGGTCTCAAGATTGCATGACTTTGCCTTTCCATGGGAAAAAGGCATGTTGCTATATATTACCTCTTCATGGAGTTCAGGAACAATCATCATAGGTCTGTTGTGAGTGACAGCTCCGACAAAGTAAATAACATTAGGGTGTCCAACCTTCCGCAGTTCAGTCACTTCATGCCTGAAAGAGTTTCTGAAACAAAAGAAGAGACATTTTTGTACTCCCTCCTTTCCAAATTATAAGTCGGTCTGACTTCTTTGGTACATCAAAGTTGGTATATATATAATTAATTAAAGAGACATCAATGGTAACTGAGCACAGATATTTGCTTCATGAAAAAAAGATGGTCTGGAGATTTTGAGTATGTAAGTTTGCGTTGTTTTGGTTACAGAGTGATAAGTCTTATTTTGAGTTTGATAGAAAAAGAAAGCGTTGTTTTGGTTACAGAGTGATAAGTCTTATTTTGAGTTTGATAGAAAAAAGAATGGAGGCAACCATGTCAAGGCAAATTTTCATATTTTAATATACACTAATAAATAAAGCCGTACTTAGAATTACTTGTTGCTCTGAAGATTACAGTAACTTTGTTTTCCATGGGAAAAAAGGCATGGTGCTATATATTACCTCTTCATGAGTCTTTTTTGAGTTTGACAGAAAAAAGAATGGAGGCAACCATCTTGTTGGGGGAGGACGAAACCTGCCCACCCCCTATGGTCGGTCCGCGAAACCACAGCCAGAGATGATACGAAGGAAACCGTTCGGCCTTGAGGGGTCGAATGCTTTAGATTCGGTCGTGGCGCCGCTACTGAACTCAAGGGGCGAAGGTGACGAGCCCGAGTAGCCACGAGGTTTCGCAAGACTCGGACGGAAGCGAAGGCTTTCGGCCCGAGGCGAGCGGCCGGACACCCGACGGTCGGATTTGATCGGGGAGTAGCAGCGTGAAGACGAAAGCCATGGCATTCGACGGGGAAGGTCGAATGTTGCGGCTCTCGGCGAACGAAGGACGTATGTAAAGGCACGCGTCTCGATTGTTGCGGCCTTCGTCGGACAGAGGTCGTATGCGAGGGCATACAGCTCGAATGCGCTGGCTTTCGGCCCGTCGTGCCGAATGTTGAGGCATCCGGCCGGGAGCGCCGGGGAGGTCGCGCCGGGCGCAGGTGCTGACGGCTGGTCGAGTGTGATGCGTGCTTTGGTTTGTGCCCCATCGGCGGAGAGTCGAAAGTGGTCGCCTTCGGCCAGGCTGGAGGGTCCGATTGACGAAACCCCATCAGCTTTGTCTCGCAGGTACTCGCGGTCCAGCATCAGGTGACCCCCAAGGGGTAGGCGGGATCGCAAGGCGGGAAAGGACCACGCTGCCCCTGGTCCTTGGCGGGGCGCGCCGAGGGTTAGGGTTGGTAGGAGGACATAATCGGAATTGTAAAAGTCTACAGACTATAAATAGACCCCCAAGGGGGCATTATAAGAGGGAGAGAATTAATAGAAAGAGTGTTCCAAATGAGCATACACCTTCGAGTGTTAAGTTTTGTCTAGTTGAGTGATTCGTCCCTACCGGGGGGTAGCCTGCTTCAAGGCTACACCAACACATCTCAAGGCAAATTTTCATATTTTAATATACACTAATAAATAAATCCCTACATAGAATTACTTGTTGCTCTGAAGATTACAGTAACTTTGTTTTCCATGGGAAAAAAAAGGCATGGTGCTATATATTACCTCTTCATGGAGTTCAGAAACAATCATTGTAGGTACGTCCTGAACGATAGCTCCGACGAACTGAACAACATTAGGGTGTCATAGTGAGCGCGTAGTTTTCTTTTTCTGGACGCTTCAAAACGTGCCAAATTGAGTACCTGAAGCTTGTTCCGAAGGATGAGCACACCAATCACCATGATGGATGCAAGGTCAGGATGAATGCAATGTGAACAACCTTTGCAATAGCAGTACACATAAAAGTAACACTCAGTTGCGTGTGAATGATATTTATTTTCACAGGACATGTTTTACTACCTGAAGTGAAAGGGAAATGGAAATGTCATTGAGTACCTGAAGTTTCTTGCGAAGGATGAGCAGACTGCGCCATGGGGGATGCAAGGTCAGGATCAATGCAATGTGATTCAAGATGATCTGAAATTTAGTACCATGATTCCAGAATTCCCCAGCTGATGAGAACATAATATGCAATGCAATGTGAACAACCTTTGCAAATATATGTTTGGTGTGCTTCTGCAATTTTAAAAAGTACAACGGTGATTCAAGATGATCTCAAATTTAGTACCATGATTCCAGAATTCCCCAGCTGATGAGAACATAATATGAAACACATTATAAGAATGGTGACAGTAAGGTTCACGTACATATTAAGATGAGAGAGTAATAAATAGAGAACAAATATAATACATACGTAATGGTTAATAGATTGGTTTGCCTGCTGGTCAATTGAGGTGACAAAGCCTGAGGAAATAACAATCAGATAATTGATGGCTTTGCGTAACATCCCTTGCAAAAAGCTGATTGTGTTAATGTATAAGGGCTGGGAAGTTTTTCATGAATCTATCATTACGGAAGATGAACCAAATCTGAAATAGGTAACCAGGCACAATTATCTGATCTTATGACTGCTAGGACCTAACCCATGCAACAAAACAAACAGGGCTGGCAGAATTTTTACAGTGCTTGGAAGGAACCACCGCTTCCTCCCTTGAAAAATTAATTACGGCAGCTATTAATTAAGAAAATTAATCAATTATGCTTAATGGCAGTTTAGTACTTTTCCTCTCCTGTACGGCATCGCGGGATCTCAGGGCACCCATCCGTCCAGCGCTCGGCTCACGGGGCCTCATCAGCCTTTGGCCCACCTCGCGCTCCTCCCCGTCGCTGATGATTCACCGCCTGCGCCGCCCGCGGAGAGAGACTGGTGGGGACCCTCACCATGATCGTGGTCGGTTCTGTTTGATCCAGAGTCTTGGAGCCATGACGTCAATCGAATGGAATTTGTGAAGGAATATGACATGCAAGTGACTCGAAACGAATGCACAATTGCACATAGCAGGCTAGCTGCAGGTGCACCGCATGGCTGCATGCGTCGTTGTTCTCTTGGCCGCTCATGCCGGTGACAGCGTGCCCCACGGCGGCGTGCGCCATGTCCTCCTTACGCTGTTGTGCGTGGCCCATGGCCTCGCCGGCCTGGTGGCTCAGCCGCTGCGCGGTCTGCGTGGCGCACGGCGAGGAGGGACTCGTCGAAGCGGCCGAGGCACGCGTACGCCGGGAGGAGCACGCAGGTTCGAAGTAGCGGATTCGCGTGAAGGAGACAGAGCTCTCACATGGATTCTACCCTTTAAATTTATTTTGTAAATAACTTGTTTTTTTAGATTACACAGTACAACGCAGACGCCAACACGGACGCACACTCACCCCTATGAGCACCTTCGAAGGATTGAGCCGCAAAATCTTCGTGTTCACGAAGTCACCACAGCGCGCCGTCAACGGGGGGTCGCCGCCTACCACTTAATGCATAGCGGAAAAAATCCTGAAAATAAATCCGGGATAAAGTGTCGCAATGCCACGATTTGAACCCCGGTGGGAGCCCCCAACCAATAGCCTTTGCCATTGCGTTGTGAGCCCCTGACTTGTAAATAACTTGTAACTCATATATTTTTTGGTTCCGGGCTCACGTGGTTTTTTAGTTCCGCCCACATCTCATCTCGATTCCTCATATTTTTAAACCATCGGATTTGACAAAATGGTCCAACCGTGGTAAAAATCAATCCATGTACGTAATCGATCGACCTGGACCGAGGAGAACCGTTGCATGACCCTTTTAATAAATCAATCCATGTACGTAATAGAGCAAGAGTACCAAATCAGTAGAGGACAGTATGAAACGGAGAGGAGGAAGAACGCTGGATCGAGAAGGGTGAGGTGGGGAGGCGGGGATGACCTCACGGACGGGATGGATGGATCTGAGGGCACTATGGCGGCCGACAGCTGGCCGGGTCACCGGAGCCGTCGATGGCGGCCGGCAACAGGGGCACACTGCACGGGCGCACGCCGCCTGCGAGAAGCGCTGGCGCCGCGCGGCAAGCGGCCTGTCGCTGCTGGCGCCCGGTCCCCTTTCCTTTTTTGTTTCCCTTTAAAATGTAATAACTTTCTCGCCATGCATATGTTTTCAATTACTTTTGCACCATCGTGTTTATTATAACGAGATCTATAAAACTAGATCCATGTTGGATATGTTTTGAGAAAATTTTTGAATCAATATTTTTGAACTATCGTAATACAAAGTTTGTGTTATATCGCAGGATCCCCGCTATGTCTTTGCTCCCACGGCCTCGAGGGCCTACCGCCCTCTCGGCCTTAAAGCGAAATGGCTTACATTCGTTAAAACGTCTTCGGCGCCGCTTTTTATAGGGATTGCGAAGAATGTCATGTTCTATAGCGCGTGTCATTCTATAGCGTGTTCTATAGCTCCTCCCCCGCTATGTCTTTGCTCCACGGCCCTCGGGCCTACCGGCCTCTCGGCCTTAAAAGCGAAATGGCTTACATTCCCTAAGGCCCTCCGGCGCTAAAAACTTTGTAGTCCAACAATAAAAACTTTGTACTCTTAGATGTAAAACTTTGTACTTCGGATGTAAAATTTTGTTATCACGAAAATTTTCTCAAAACATATCCAACATGGATCTAGTTTTATAGATCTCGCCATAATAAACGCGATGGTGCAAACGGAATTGAAAACAGATGCATGACGAAAAGTTATTACATTTTAAATGGAAACGAAAAAAAAGAGGAAAGGACCGGGCCCGGCGCACGCTGCGCCCTTGCGCCCGGCGCTTCTCGCGCGCGCGTGCGCCAAATAGCATTAGTGCCGGTAACAAGTCCCCAACGGGGGTAAAGTGGGCGTCGGAGGGAGAGGAAAGGCCGGGGAGGTCGCCTCGGTGCACTGGGCAGCGGAGGGGCGGTGCGGCACCAGCCGGCCGCGCGCCGACGGCGCCAAGGGAGTGGGTGCGAGGTAGTCGGAGGTGGCGGGAGGGGATGGGCATGGGGATGGGGCTGCTGACTGACGGTATATTTTTAACTAGTATATAGTGCTGGACATACAGGAAAATGCTGGACATGATAGACCTGGCAGCAACAATTATTTCAGGGATGCACCTGTGAATAAACTAGAGCAAAATAGAAGGGTTGTCTTGCTGGACATACACAGGATAGCTGGATACTACAGCTGCTACATGTATAATTCTTTTATAGTTAATAATGCTTCAGCTATACCTTTGCTCTTTTGCTTGGTTGGGGAGGCTGGAGTTCTGTCCTCAACTGACAAAGACGAAGGGATTCCATTTTCTCCTTTTTTTTCTTGCAGCTTGTTCCCATTTCTGCCTCTCATAATCAGTCATGCCATCATCTTTGTTGCCTTTTCCGCTTGACATTTTGTCCCCTAAAAGGTACAAAGGAATTAGCAATGTTTTCCTTTAATAAAAAATAATACAAACTGAAGATGTGATGCACATAACTGAAAGTGTGATGCAGCCTCAGAATTGCTACCGTGCATACATACACTCAGAAAAATAAAGCACTCGAAGAGCAAACAGGTAATGCACACAGTCTATGAATTTTTAATGCTACAGACTGGACTTGCATAACACCCTACCCCTTCCTACCTTACACCGAGATAAATCTAACAATGGAGCAGCTATAGCAGAAAAAATATCTTCATTATCTGCTACATGACTTTATGAGACATAAAACAGAGTTATGAATTCATTTCTGAAAAAAAATTGAGCTCACCGAATTGGACAAAATTCGGAAAATTCAGAAAATTCGGGCCGGTATCCAGTCAAAATTTGAATGAAATTTAAGCAAATTTGAACAGAACTTCCCCAAACTATCGAAATGGCGGTGGGCTTGGAGAGGGTGCATGCGGCGCCGGGCGTGGAGCACGCAGATGATGGGGAGGGAAGCGACGAGGCGCTGGCAGCCGGCGGTGCATCCGCGGTGACCCCACGTCGATGCGGTGATGGCGCCGGCGAAAGGGCGTCGAGGAGCCGCCATGGCTTGTGGGTGGCGTCAAGGAGCGTGCACTGTGCGAGCTCGAATGTTGGGAAGCAACCATGGATCCCGCCGCGATGCCTATAGCGGAGACGACACGCTACGGCGGCGAAAGCAGCGAGACAACGCTCCGGCGGCGAAGCAAGAACAATGCCCAGGCTGCTAGCGTGAGGGAGTTTTCTGGGTTAAGGAATGTTCGTGGGCTCTCGTCGGACCATAAATTGGGCTACAAATTCAAATCGGGCGAATTTTTTTGACTGGTTTTGCTTTATCCGGGCCGGGTCGAAATGGACGAATTTCGGTGAAATTCGGTAAATTCGGGCGAATCCCAGAACCGTGGGTAGAAGTCAATTCAGATTGCACATACCGATGGATCCGCTACGTAATCGAAACGGAGGCTACGGGCCGCCGCCGCTCCTCCTCCGCTGAAGCACTCCCCACTCACGTGCTCCACTCCCGGAGGCTACGGCCGCCGCTCCATTGTCCAAGCACCGCCGCCGCGTGCTCCACCGATGTGTGCTCCAGGAGCGCTTTCGGCCTTGGGGGCGGTGTGGGGTGGCGTGCTCAACCGGCGTGCTCCAGGGGATGGCCGGGCGGGACCCCGTAGGCTACGGCGCGGGGGCCGTGGGGCGGGGCGGCTAGGGTTTGTAGCATTGGGGGCGAGCACGGGGCGGGTGAATGGGCACGGGATCGAGCTTCAGGGGGAAGGGGAGGTGGCTGCGATTTGGGGAGAGCTCAGCCGACAATGAAATTTGAGACTTTTAGCTGTGTGCCCTTAAAAAAGTTTGGTTGGATCTACGTGATGAAGATCTCTAGATTGGTTTTGGCTAATTGATGACATCTTAGGACTAATCTCTCTATGCTAAGTGTTTGTTTAGTTGGAGATTGGTCAAGCCGAGGATGGTGCATGGTGGTCATGGTGAATGGGTCGAGGTGATCCAATTGATGATCAACCGTGCATCTTGGAGTGGTTTCGAGGATCAAAATGGGCTCAAGGCAAAGGTATATCCATAGGGCCATTTTGATTTTACACTCAAGACACCATAGAGGGTGTGAGTGATTTAGGATAAATAACCGTACTATAAAGAGGAGAAAATCATAATCGCATTACTCACCTAGTGCCACCTATTTGAATTTCAAATTGCATATGCATATGGGTTAGTGACGTGGCGACTCGATGAGCTCCTTGAAAAAATGCTATCAAATATGGTCTTGAGGTTTGACATATTTTTGGATATGATGGCATATCATTTGGATCAAGAATTATTTGAATATTTAGAAAAGAATTTTGAAAAGAAAAAAGGAAAGAGGTGACGTGCATTTTGTTTGATATATATACATACGTGTATATGTATATACATATATGCAAGTCATGCTCACGTACTGGCTAACTAGCTAGCTTGCTAGCTTGGTAGTTTGCTTGTGTGTTGGTCGACGACAATTCCAAATGGAGCAACTTGATTGGTTCGGCTGCTTGCTTGTCATTTGAATTAAATAAAAAAAATACGTGCTGGGCTGCTGTCAAGATAGAAGCTGCTGCTGCTTCGTTACTGGATGATGGGCGCTGGTGGTTGTGCAGGCCGGCCCGTCAAACAAAAAAAAAGCCCAGTCGTCCGTTTTACTGCAGCGATGGCCCAGACGAGAGTTGGCCCAGTCGTCCGATTTGCTTGCTGCTACTGCCGCTGTTGGGCCGCGTGGATGTGCCTGGCCCAAGTCTGATGCTGCTTGGTCCGCTCGATGGAATGATGCTGGCCCCAGGACACGAAGACAAGCTGCTCTGTTTCGCTCGTGGGTACCGACGCTCGTTCGTTCAGCCATCGAAGAAAATATCCAGGAGCAGCCGTTGCTCGCTGAACAGACAGAGGAGCTCGCTCGAGCGCGTGCCTGCTGGGGATCTGCCCGTTGGAATCCTACCGTTGAGAGCTGCTATGCCTGAGTATATATGTGAGCCTCTCTCCTCTCTGCTCTCTCTCTTGCAAATTTCGAAATCCTACAGTGAGCTTGTTCTTTCCTCCTCTCTCAAACCCTAGAACAAGAAAGAGAAGCTCTCATCCTCCCCTCTCTCGATCTATTGATTTGAGCTGCAATCAAGTGAGAGAGATTGTGCTAGAGATTGATTTGAGAGCTCCAAGTGGATTGCTTCTCTCTCCTCTCCACTTCGTTAGTGGATTTGAGTACTTGAGAGGATTTGAGGGTAACCCTAGTGTGCATTACATTTGTGATTTATATTTGTGGCACTAGGTGGTTATTGCAATTGTGGATTTCTTATTACTCTTGGAGAGCACCACTCCTAGACGGTTTGGAGGTTGTTGGAGGGTTGGGAAGAGACGGTAAATGTTCTTGCTCACCTCCCGGTGATTTGTGAGGGGTTTGTGATCTTCTCCGGCGGAGTGCCAAATTGATACTCTAATATATTGCTCGTGTCTTGGGTACCTCTCATTTGCTTTGGGTTCAAGAAGCCTAAAGGCATTTGGCTTGGGGTGAGCTCCACCTTGACCCACACGTGAGAAGGTCGACACAACGGAGACGTAGCTTGACGGGTGCTCAAGTGAACTTTGGGGTAAATCATTGTGTCTCCATTTGTCTCTTGTCATTCTTTGGTGATTGGCTTCATTGTTCATATTGTGATATCATCTCCGGTGATTGGGTGACTTACCTCAACAAGTCGGTATAACTACCTCCTCTCTATCTTGCATTTACTTTGATATATATTGTGCTTGTGTAGCTTGTGTAGTCTTGCTAGTTGCTTAGTCTTGATTAGTGTAATCTAGCTTGTTCACCTAGTCGGTAAAGTAGCGACTTAGCAAATTGAGTGAACTAGAGATCATAGCAACTAGAATTGTCAATATGAGGCTTGCCGACAAGTAGAGCTAGAGCAAACGCTATTATCGCCATTTGTTATTCTAACAAGTTTGTCTAGTGTTTTGTAGAAATTTTTATTAGGCTATTCACCCCCCCTCTAGCCATTTAGAACCTTTCAAGTGGTATCAGAGCCGTGGTCACCGTTTTAGTAAGGAGTAACACCCTTCGGTGCAAGATATGGCTACTATAGTGTTCAACCATGTTGGGGGAAAGCCACCTCACTTTGATGGTGAGAGTTCTTTTGATCATTGGAAGAGAAAGATGACAATGTACCTTGGATCAATACATGAGAGAGTATTGGAGGTGACGGAGAATGACTATGTCATCCTTGATCCCACCAAGCTCACCGATGAGGATAGAGCAAACCGCACTTGCAATCGGATGGCACTCAATACCATCTACAATGCCATTGATGCCAAGATATTTGAGGGAATAAAGGATTTGGATCGTGCAAGTGAAGTGTGGACAAGATTGAGTGAAACATATGAGGGCACCAAGGTTGTCAAGAGTGCCAAGCTATATGGCCTCAAGAGTGAGTTTGAGACCTTCAAGATGAAGGAGGGTGAAACAATTCTTGAGATGTTTCATCGGCTACAAGTGATTGTCAATGATCTCAAGACACTAGGCTACAAGACACAAGATCAAGACTTTTGTCACAAATTCTTGATTAGCCTACCCTCAAGGTTCAAGATGTTGATCCTTATGCTACAAAGAGATGGGCTTGACACAAAGAAGCCAAATGATTTGCTTGGAGAGGTATTGACATTTGACAAGTATGATAATGATGTGGATGCCAAGGAAAAGAAGGAAGACAAGAAGGTAGAGGAGAAGAAGGTCGTTGCATTCAAGGCATCTTCCTCTACATGCAAGGCCAAGGCAAAAGCTCAAGAAGAAGAATGTGATGTAGCCGGCCTAGAAGAGGTGGATGAAGCCCTTGCCTTGGTGGTGAGGAAATTTGGCACCATGCTCAAGTATAAGAAAAGATTTGGGAACTACAAGAAGAAGAACACTCCCAAGGGCAATGAAGATAACAAGCTATGTTGGAAGTGTGATAGTCCCGATCATCTCTTTGAGGAATTTCCTCATAGGAAGGATAAGAAGAACAACAAGGACCATAGAAGGGGCAAGAACAAGGCTACCTTCAAGAAGGGCAAAGATGGTGCATTTGTTGTGACATGGGATAGTGATGAGTCCGACGAAGAAGAAGAAGAGGGCAAGGCTATGATGGCTCTAGTTGATCAAGACAAGCCTTCTCTATTTCACTCATCCTCCGGTTCATGCTTCATGGCTAAGGCCACAAAGGTATATGATGAACCATCCTCTAATGAAGTAAAATATGATAGTGAGGAAGAATATGATGAATCAAATGAACCCACTAAAGATGAGATATTTGAGGCTATGGAGCAAGCTAACATTGTTCTCATAGCTAAGGCAAAGGAATGTATGGCCTTGGAAAAGAGAGTTGCCTCTCTTGAAAAGAGCCTTAGGGAGCAAGAAGCATCCTATGAGTGTTTAAAAGAAGAACATGAGGATCTTCAACTTGCTCACGCCAAGCTTGAGAAAGCTCATTCCTTGCTAGTAGCTAAGAGTGACAAGGTTGCTTTGGTCTCCAAGAGGAATATTGGTTCAACATGTGACATTATAGATGAACCATTCGTGGTTAATGTTGAAGAACCAAACATACCCTCCACATCCACACCAACCCACTCTACCTCCACTAGTAGTGATGAAAAGGTTTTAGATTCATCATTATTAGTTGAGAATGAGACTCTTAAGAGAGAGGTGGATGAGCTCACCCACGCCTTGGGTAAGGCATATGGTGGGGATGCCAAGTTGCTAAAGTGCTTGGGTAGCCAAAGATTTTCCCTTAACAAGGAAGGTGTAGGGTATATCCCCAAGAAGGGCAAGAAGGCTTTTGTGACTCCAAAGCCTAGCTTTGTGAAGATCAACGGTTCCTATTGCCAAAGATGCAAGCAAGTTGGGCATCAAAGGCAAAAATACACTAAAATGAACACCAACAAGAAAGCAAACAAAGTGCATTCAATTTGTTTTGATTCATGCTATTTGCTTACCAAGAGGGAGAATGGTATAAAGGCAAAGTTCATTGGTACACCAATTGTGGGACCAAAGAAGAAGTTCATTTGGGTGCCAAAGGCTTTGGTGACTAACCTCCAAGGACCCAAGCAAGGATGGGTACCTAAATTTCATTGATTTGATTTGTAGGTGGATTACAAGTCCGGAGGGAGGCATTGGATTCTTGATAGTGGGTGCACTCAACACATGACTGGTGATGCTAGAATGTTCAACTCTTTTGATACAAGCAAAAGTGGTGGTAGCATCACATTTGGTGATAATGGTAGAGGCAAGATCAAGGGTCATGGCAAGATTGAGATCACAAGTGATTTGAGCATATCCAATGTGGCACATGTTGACAAGGTGAACTTCAACTTGCTTTCGGTAGCACAACTTTGTGACCTTGGTTTCAAGTGCATATTTGGGGTTGATGACATTGAGGTTGTTAGCATGAAAGACTCAAAGTTGATGTTCAAAGGCTTTAGGCATGACAATCTCTATCTAGTTGACTTTGGCACAAGTGAAGCAAAATTGAGTACATGCTTGCTCTCCAAATCAAGCATGGGTTGGCTTTGGCATAGAAGGCTAGGACATGTTGGCATGAAGCAATTGAACAAGCTTGTGAAGCACAATCTAGTGAGAGGCTTGGATGGAGTTGAGTTTGAAAAAGACAAGCTATGTGGTGCATGTCAAGCCGGCAAGCAAGTGGGCAACACTCATCCTAAGAAGAATTTCATGAGCACTTGCAAGCCATTTGAGTTGATGCACATGGATTTATTTGGTCCAACCACGTACACTAGCATTGGAGGCAACAAATATGGATTTGTGATTGTGGATGACTTCACTAGATATACATGGGTATTCTTTCTCAATGACAAGAGTGACACATATTCTATATTCAAGACATTTCTCAAGCAAGTGTGCAATGAATATGATGTTACCATCAAGAAAGTGAGAAGTGACAATGGTAGTGAATTCAAGAACACAAGAGTTGAAGAGCTATGCAATGATTATGGCATTAAGCATGAATTCTCACCTACCTACACACCACAATCCAATGGCTTGGTTGAAAGGAAGAATAGGACTCTCATGGATATGGCAAGGTCAATGCTTAGTGAATATGATGTGAGTCAATCTTTTTGGGCCGAAGCAATCAACACCGCATGCTACTATATCAACCGATTGTATTGTCATCCAATGATGGGCATGACACCCTATGAGCTCTTGAATGGAAGAAAGCCAAGCATTGCTTATTTTAGGGTCTTTGGTTGCAAATGCTACATATTGAAGAAAGGCACTAGATTGGGTAAGTTTGACAAGAAATGTGATGAGGGGTTCTTGCTTGGTTATTCCACCACAAGCAAAGCATATAGAGTGTGGAATAGCACTAGTGGTCAACTTGAGGAAGTGCATGATGTTGAGTTTGATGAAACCAATGGGTCTCACGATGAAGAAGAAAATCACAATGATGTTGGTGGAACTCAATTGGAAGATGCAATGAAGAACATGGACATTGGGCACATCAAGCCAACTCAAGTGATTGATGTTGATGATGACAAAGATCAAGTGCTCTCATCTCCAATGGGTCAAGCTAGTGGTTCTCAAGTGCAAGATCAACAAGCTAGTACATCTTCTCAAGTGCAAGGCACATCAAGTGATAAACCAAGTTCAAGCAATCAACTACCAATACTCCAAAATACAAGTGTTGCTAGAGATCACCCAATTGATCAAATTGTTGGTGACATTGCTAGTGGAGTGCAAACAAGAGGTAGACTTGCGGCATTTTGTGAGCACTTTGCATTTGTGTCACAAGAAGAGCCGGAGAAGATTGATGATGCCATGAAAGATGAAGAATGGGTATTGGCAATGCAAGAGGAGCTAAACAACTTTGAAAGAAATGAAGTATGGGAGTTGGTGGAAAGGCCAACCAACTATAATGTCATTGGAACCAAGTGGGTGTTCAAGAATAAGCAAGATCAAGATGGCATTGTGGTTAGAAACAAAGCAAGACTAGTTGCACAAGGTTACACTCAAGTTGAGGGTCTTGACTTTGGTGAAACATATGCTCCGTGGCAAGATTAGAGGCAATTAGAATTCTATTAGCCTATGCATGTGCCCATAACATCAAGCTATACCAAATGGATGTGAAGAGTGCATTTCTCAATGGTTTCATCAATGAGCTTGTATATGTTGAGCAACCTCCCGGTTTTGAGGATTATCACAAGCCTAATCATGTGTACAAGTTGAAGAAGGCTTTGTATGGCTTGAAGCAAGCACCTAGAGCATGGTATGAGAGGTTGAGAGACTTCTTACTCAAGAAAGGCTTCAAGATGGGAAAGGCCGACACTACTCTATTCACTAAGAAGATTGGCAATGATTTGTTCATCTTGCAAATATATGTGGATGATATCATATTTGGATCAACAAATCAAGCATATTGTGAAGAGTTTGCAAAAATGATGGCCAAAGAATTTGAGATGTCTATGCTTGGAGAGCTCACTTATTTCCTTGGACTTCAAATCAAGCAACTCAAGAATGGTACATTCATTAGCCAAGGCAAATACATAAGAGACATGCTCAAGAAGTTTGATATGCAAGATGCAAAAGGCATATCTACACCAATGGGTACAAGTGGCACCTTGGATCAAGATCTCAAAGGCAACATGGTTGATCAAAAGCTATTTCGGTCATTGATTGGAAGCCTACTCTATGTGACCGCATCAAGACCGGATGTCATGTTTAGTGTATATTTGTGTGCAAGATTTCAATCCTCACCAAGAGAGAGTCACTACAAGGCCGCAAAGAGAATATTGAGGTACTTGAAACATACACAAGATGTTGGCTTATGGTATCCTAAGGGGTCTAGCTTTGAGGTTATTGGATATTCGGACTCCGACTATGGTGGTTGCAAGATCAATAGAAGAAGCACTAGTGGGACTTGTCAATTCCTTGGAAGATCTCTTGTGTCATGGTCCTCTAAGAAACAAACAAGTGTGACACTCTCTACCGCCGAAGCCGAATATGTTAGTGCGGGGGAGTTGTTGTTGTCAACTACTTTGGATGAGGTCCACATTGAAGGATTATGGATTTGATTTCAACAAAGTACCCTTGTATTGTGACAATGAGAGTGCTTGCAAGATGACTCAAAATCCGGTGCAACATACAAGAACCAAGCATATTGATATAAGACACCATTTCATTAGAGAGCATCAACAACAAGGTGACATTGCAATCCATCCAATTGGTACCGAAGATCAACTTGCCGATATATTCACAAAGCCACTTGATGAGAAGAGATTTTGCAAGCTTAGAAATGAATTGAACATTCTTGACTTCTCCAATATGAGCTGAATGCACCCCACATATGTGACATGCCTCTCCACCCAAACAAAGCAAAGGTGAAATTGTTTGACATGTCATCATAATATCTAAGGATTTGTTAGATCATATAGTCATACAACTTGATCCTTAGGTTGCATTCATGGAAAAGCAATGAATTTCAATGTATGTATGCCATCACTATTGTTTTACATGCTTGATTGATCTAGTGATGACATATGACATGCTTGTGGGCTTGCAATCTCAAGTGTTGAATTTGGATATATTGTCAAATATGTGGTTCAACATAGACATGATAACCCTCTCTTGAGGTGTGAAGAAGCTTGTCTTTGGTTCAAACCGAATTACATGTATGGCAAGCTATCCAAATTTGACCAAATTTGAAAACTAATCTTTCCAATATCAAAAGAACCCGATCAATCCTTTTATGTCAATTGTTGACAAAGGGGGAGAGATTAGTGCATAAAGATTTAGAAGGGTGAGGTGGGGGAGGCGGGGATGACCTCACGGACGGGATGGATGGATCTCGAGGGGCACTATGGCGGCCCGGGGCAGGGGCGCCGGGTCACCGGAGCCGCGATGGCGGCCGGCAACAGGGGCACACCGCACGGCGCACGCGCGTGAGAAGCGCCGGCGCGGCGCGCGGCGCCGCAAGATGCAGCAGCGTCTTGCTGGGCCCGGTCCTTTCCTTTTTTTTCTTCCCTTTAAAATGTAATAACTTTCTCGTCATGCATATGTTTTCAATTACATTTGCACCATCGTGTTTATTATAACGAGATCTATAAAACTAGATCCATGTTGGATATGTTTTGAGAAAATTTTTTGAATCAATATTTTTGAACTATCGTAATACAAAGTTTGTGTTATATCACAGGGATCCCTGCTATGTCCTTGCTCCAAGGCCTCGAGGTTCTACCGGCCCTCTCGGCCTTAAAGCGAATGGCTTACATTCGTTAAAAGCGTCTTCGGCGCCGCGCTTTATAGGGATTGCAAGTAATGTCATGTTCTATAGCGTGTGTCATTCTATAGCGTGTTCTATAGCTCCTCCCCCGCTATGTCTTTGCTCCACGGCCTCGAGGGCCTACCGGGCCTCTCGGCCTTAAAGCGAATGGCTTACATTCCCTAAAAAGCCTCGGCGCTAAAAAACTTTGTAGTCCAACAATAAAAACTTTGTACTCTTAGATGTAAAACTTTGTACTTCGGATGTAAAATTTTGTTATCACAAAAATTTTCTCAAAACATATCCAACATGGATCTAGTTTTATAGATCTCGCCATAATAAACGCCGATGGTGCAAACGGAATTGAAAACAGATGCATGACGAGAAAGTTATTACATTTTAAATGGAAACGAAAAAGAGGAAAGGACCGGCCCCGGCAAGACGCTGCTGCCGCATAAACCAAAGCGCCAAGATTCGCTTCTCAAGGCCCAAATAGCATTAGTGCCGGTAACAAGTCCCCAACGGGGTAAAGTGGGCGTCGGAGGGAGAGGAAAGGCCGGGAGGTCGCCCTCGGTGCACTTGGGCAGCGGAGGGGGCGGTGCGGCACCAGCCGTCGCCGCGCGGCCCGGACGGCGCCGGGGAGTGGGTGCGAGGTAGTCGGAGGTGGCGGAGGGGGGATGGGCATGGGGATGGGGCTGCTGACTGACGGTATATTTTTTTAACTAGTATATAGTGCTGGACATACAGGAAAATGCTGGACATGATAGACCTGGCAGCAACAATTATTTCAGGGATGCACCTGTGAATAAACTAGAGCAAAATAGAAGGGTTGTCTTGCTGGACATACACAGGATAGCTGGATACTACAGCTGCTACATGTATAATTCTTTTATAGTTAATAATGCTTCAGCTATACCTTTGCTCTTTTGCTTGGTTGGGGAGGCTGGAGTTCTGTCCTCAACTGACAAAGACGAAGGGATTCCATTTTCTCCTTTTTTTTTTCTTGCAGCTTGTTCCCATTTCTGCCTCTCATAATCAGTCATGCCATCATCTTTGTTGCCTTTTCCGCTTGACATTTTGTCCCCTAAAAAGGTACAAAGGAATTAGCAATGTTTTCCTTTAATAAAAAATAATACAAACTGAAGATGTGATGCACATAACTGAAAGTGTGATGCAGCCTCAGAATTGCTACCGTGCATACATACACTCAGAAAAATAGAGCACTCGAAGAGCAAACAGGTAATGCACACAGTCTATGAATTTTTAATGCTACAGACTGGACTTGCATAACACCCTACCCCTTCCTACCTTACACCGAGATAAATCTAACAATGGAGCAGCTATAGCAGAAAAAATATCTTCATTATCTGCTACATGACTTTATGAGACATAAAACAGAGTTATGAATTCATTTCTGAAAAAAATTCGGAGCTCACCGAATTGGACAAAATTCGAAAATTCAGAAAATTCGGGCCGGTATCCAAATCAAAATTTGAATGAAATTTAAGCAAATTTGAACAGAACTTCCCCAAACTATCGAAAATGGCAAAGGGGCTTGGAGAGGGTGCATGCGGCGCCGGCGTGGAGCACGCAGATGATGGGGAGGGAAGCGACGAGGCGCTGGTGGCAGCCGGCGGTGCATCCGGGCGGTGACCCCACGCCGATGCGGTGATGGCGCCGGCGAAGGGCGCGAGGAGCCGCCATGGCTTGTGGGTGGCATCAAGGAGCGCACTGTGCGAGCTCGAATGTTGGGAAGCAACCATGGATCCCGCCGACGATGCCTATAGCGGAGACGACACGCCACGGGCGGCGAGCAGCGAGACAACGCCCGGCGCGGCGAGCAAGAACAATGCCCAGCGCTAGCGTGAGGGAGTTTTCGGGTTAAGGAATGTTCGTGGGCTCGCCGACCATAAATTGGGCTACAAATTCAAATCGGGCCGAATTTTTTTTTGATCGGGGTTTTGCTTTTATCCCGCCGGGCCGAAATGGACGAATTTCGAAATTCGGTAAATTCGGGCGAATCCCAAACCGTGGGGTAGAAGTCAATTCAGATTGCACATACCGATGGATCCGCTACGTAATCGAAAATCGGAGGCTACGGCCGCCGCCGCTCCTCCTCCGTTGAAGCACTCCCACTCACGTGCTCCACTCCCGCAGGCTACGGCCGCCGCCTCCATTGTCCAAGCACCGCCGCCGCGTGCTCCACCGATGTGTGCTCCAGAGCGCTTTCAGCCTTGGGGGCGGAGGGGGTGGCGTGCTCAACCGGGCGTGCTCCGTGGATGGCCGGGCGGGACTAGGGAGGGCGCGGCGCGGCGACCGTGGGGGGGCGGCTAGGGTTTGTAGCATTGGGGGCGAGCACAGGCGGTGAATGGGCACGGGATCGAGCTTCAGGGGAAGGGGAGGTGGCTGCGATTTGGGGAGAGCTTCAGCGCGACAATGAAATTTGAGACTTTTAGCCGTGCCCTTAAAAGTTTGGTTGGATCTACGTGATGAAGATCTCTAGATTGGTTTTTGGCTAATTGATGACATCTTAGGACTAATCTCTCTATGCTAAGTGTTTGTTTAGTTGGAGATTGGTCAAGCCGAGGATGGTGCATGGTGATCATGGTGAATGGGTCGAGGTGATCCAATTGATGATCAAGTGCGCATCTTGGAGTGGTTTCGAGGATCAAAATGGGCTCAAGGCAAAGGTATATCCATAGGGCCATTTTGATTTTACACTCAAGACACCATAGAGGGTGTGAGTGATTTAGGATAAATAACCGTACTATAAAGAGGAGAAAATCATAATCGCATTACTCACCTAGTGCCACCTATTTGAATTTCAAATTGCATATGCATATGGGTTAGTGACGTGGCGACTGATGAGCTCCTTGAAAAAATGCTATCAAATATGGTCTTGAGGTTTGACATATTTTTTGGATATGATGGCATATCATTTGGATCAAGAATTATTTGAATATTTAGAAAAAGAATTTTGAAAAGAAAAGGAAAGAGGTGACGTGCATTTTGTTTGATATATATACATACGTGTATATGTATATACATATATGCAAGTCATGCTCACGTACTGGCTAACTAGCTAGCTTGCTAGCTTGGTAGTTTGCTTGTGTGTTGGTCGACGACAATTCAAAATGGAGCAACTTGATTGGTTCGGCTGCTTGCTTGTCATTTGAATTAAATAAAAAAAAAATACGTGCTGGGCTGCTGTCAAGATAGAAGCTGCTGCTGCTTCGTTACTGGATGATGGGCGCTGGTGGTTGTGCAGGCCGGCCCGTCAAACAAAAAAAGCCCAGTCGTCCGTTTTACTGCAGCGATGGCCCAGACGAGAGTTGGCCCAGTCGTCCGATTTGCTTGCTGCTACTGCCGCTGTTGGGCCGCGTGGATGTGCCTGGCCCAAGTCTGATGCTGCTTGGTCCGCTCGATGGAATGATGCTGGCCCCAGGACACGAAGACAAGCTGCTCTGTTTCGCTCGTGGGTACCGACGCTCGTTCGTTCAGCCATCGAAGAAAATATCCAGGAGCAGCCGTTGCTCGCTGAACAGACAGAGGAGCTCGCTCGAGCGCGTGCCTGCTGGGGATCTGCCCGTTGGAATCCTACCGTTGAGAGCTGCTATGCCTGAGTATATATGTGAGCCTCTCTCCTCTCTCGCTCTCTCTCTTGCAAATTTCGAAATTCTACAAATGAGCTTGTTCTTTCCTCCTCTCTCAAACCCTAGAACAAGAAAGAGAAGCTCTCATCCTCCCCTCTCTCGATCTATTGATTTGAGGCTGCAATCAAGTGAGAGAGATTGTGCTAGAGATTGATTTGAGAGCTCCAAGTGGATTGCTTCTCTCTCCTCTCCACTTCGTTGGTGGATTTGAGTACTTGAGAGGATTTGAGGGTAACCCTAGTGTGCATTACATTTGTGATTTATATTTGTGGCACTAGGTGGTTATTGCAATTGTGGATTTCTTATTACTCTTGGAGAGCACCACTCCTAGATCGGTTTGGAGGTTGTTGGAGGGTTGGGAAGAGACGGTGAATGTTCTTGCCCACCTCCCTGATTTGTGAGGGGTTTGTGATCTTTCCCCGGAGTGCCAAATTGATACTCTAATATATTGCTCGTGTCTTGGATACCTCTCATTTGCTTTGGGTTCAAGAAGCCTAAAGACATTTGGCTTGGAGTGAGCTCCACCTTGACCCACATCGTGAGAAGGTCGACACAACGGAGACGTAGCTTGACGGGTGCTCAAGTGAACTTTGGGGTAAATCATTGTGTCTCCATTTGTCTCTTGTCATTCTTTGGTGATTGGCTTCATTGTTCATATTGTGATATCATCTCCGGTGATTGGGTGACTTACCTCAACAAGTCGGTATAACTACCTCCTCTCTATCTTGCATTTACTTTGATATATATTGTGCTTGTGTAGCTTGTGTAGTCTTGCTAGTTGCTTAGTCTTGATTAGTGTAATCTAGCTTGTTCACCTAGTTGGTAAAGTAGCGACTTAGCAAATTGAGTGAACTAGAGATCATAGCAACTAGAATTGTCAATATGAGGCTTGCCGACAAGTAGAGCTAGAGCAAACGCTATTATCGCCATTTGTTATTCTAACAAGTTTGTCTAGTGTTTTGTAGAAATTTTTATTAGGCTATTCACCCCCCCTCTAGCCATTTAGGACCTTTCACGTGACCCTCCGAAGTTCATCTTTACCTGTGTGTCCAACTCCAATTTCATCTTGTCCTACGTATCCTTCCGTCCATGATTCGTTTACTTTCCTCCGTTTGGGCGGATCGACGAGTGGGACCGGAGGAGCAAATGTCCATCCCGCCCTTTCTCCCCGCACGCATCTCCTCTCCCGCTTCTACGATCAACCCCTTCCTCGCTTTTTCCCAATCACCCGCCTAATCGGCCGGGCAAGGGGAGCTCATGGGCGCCGCTGGGGCGAGGGGGTGCCGTGGTCCAATTCCAAATTAGGAGACGTGATTGGGAATTCTAAATTAGGGTCCAATTCCAAATTAGAGACGTGATCTATCTATCTATAGATGCGATCACGAGAGAGAATTGTCCATGCATGCGCGCATGCTCCAATGTCCATGCCCGTGGCCTTCCAAGATTTCGCACGGCATCGGCGGGCGGGCCGCCCCTGCGCTTTCCCGAGGCTCCCGCACATGCCGCTGCTCACCGTGAGCCATCGCGCCGATGCCGCGACATGCCCCGCGACGCGCTACTGACGCGGGCGGGCGGGCGGCCTAGGGCGGGCGTGCCTAGACGAGGCGGCGGCGTACGGGCGGCCGCGACGCACGCTGCTGGCCTAGGGCGCACGCCCATCCATCCCGCCGCTCCCCGCATCGCCCGTGGTGGTGTTCGCCAACTCGTGGAGCGGAGCTCCCGCGTGGGCCATGGCGTGAGGGGCCCGCTAGAGGTGGAAGAAGGACTGCTCAAAGAGGGCCCACACGCCATTGAGTGGAAGGAGCATTGACCTCGAAGGAAAAGAAGGGCATTTTTGGACTTTTTACCACTTCATTTTGACACCGCTAGGGATAAAGTTGGACGGAAGGGCATCGAGGACAAAACGAAATTCGAGTTGGGCACACAGGTAAAGTTGAACTCGTGAGGGGCATAGAGATCCAACCCAACTTTTATAAGGGCATACAAGTAAAGGTCTCATGAAATTTGGCGCCGGCGGCGGCGGATTTGGGAGGAGCGCGGCCTAGGGCGGAGTTGGAAGGAAGGGTGGCGGGCGGAACGTAGCGATTTTTGGGGAAAATTTTGGTGTGTCTAGGGTTCCTCGTACTCATGGGCCCGCCCAAATTTGCGTCGCCGATCGTCTTTAAAAAGCAATCTTTCACGGCTTGATCCTCCATCCGCAAATATAGTTTTTATCGCCGATGTCCGATCTTGAAGACGGTGGGGGTCGTTGAAGCCATCGGTGGTGGGAATCGCCCCGTTCTCCCCCGATATCGCCGAGCCACAAACCGGATGGATTTCGGCCGGCGGTGACACGAACGGCGGCGCTTGTTGGTGGTGACGGTGGTGTAGATGGTGAAGACGGGCGGCGTTGGGGCGCGGCCGACGAGGGCGGGCGGCGACGCGCCGGCGGCAGCCGCGAGACGGGAGGGCGGGAAAGGGGCGGCAAGTAAGGGCGGGGCGCATTACGCGCACGGAGAGAGAGAGAGAGAGCGCTTAGGCGATGCGGGCCGCCGGACGACGACGCGAGGTGGCGGCGGTGTCGGGGACAGAGGACGCAGGAGATTGGGGTTTTCTGTATGGCCCGCCGACGACGGGTTGGGGTGCCGCCCGTGCGGACCATCTCGACGGCGCGAGGTTAGGGTGCGCCGGGGTGTAGGGGCTTGAATCGTGTCAAAACTTGAAAAGTTGACTCTAATACCAAATGTAGATCCCGAAGAGCTCTCAAAAACATGTATTCATGACTTTTCGGTTTGAAGCCAAACTAGTGTTTCGAAAACCGCTCGAAGGCGCCATTTTTTAAAATAACCAAAGTTTGACTTGGTCAAACCATGGTCAAACGTGGAGCACTAAATGACTTCGGCTGAAATACTTTTGAATACAAAGGGTGTTAGAACTCATCAAGATCTACATTTTGTATATAGGTCATTTTTGCATTTGAGAAAGTGTTAGGAAACACTAGTCGCAAAACCATATATCTAATAAAGAGTTTATGAAACTCATTGGGAAACTAGTGCTTTTAGAACTACACTTTCCTAACACCGCCTCATATGCAAAAATGACCTAAATAACGAATGTATATCTTGATGAGTTATGAATTTTTTAGTATTCATGACTTTTCAAATCAAGGCCGCCTAGGGCCTCGAAAACTTCGCCTAGAGCCGTAAAAATTCAAAATTCAAACTTCGAGGCGTCAAAACTTCAAAACTTGAAAAGTTGACTCTAATACCAAATGTAGATCCCCGAAGAGCTCTACAAAACACGTATGCATGACTTTTTCGGGGTTTGAAGCCATCTAGTGTTTCAAAACTGGCTCGAATGTGCCGATTTTAAAATAACCAAAGTTTGACTTGGTCAAATCACGCGGTCAAACGGAGCACTAAATGGCCTTGGCTTAATAACTTTTGAATACAAGGGTGTTAGAACTCATCAAGATCTACATTTTGTATATAGGTCATTTTTGCATTTGAGAAAGTGTTAGGAAACACTAGTCGCAAAAACCATATATCGACAAAGAGTTTACTTAAACTCGTGAGAAACTAGTGCTTTTTAGAACTACACTTTCCTAACACCGCCTCATATGCAAAAATGACCTAAATAACGAATGTAGATCTTGATGAGTTATGAATTTTGGTATTCATGACTTTTCAAATCAAGGCCGTCTAGGGCCTCGAAAACTCATCCAAAACCGTAAAAAATCCCAAATTCAAAAAATTGAGGTGTCAAAACTTCAAAAAAATGAAAAGTTGACTCTAATACCAAATGTATATCTTGAAGAGTTATACAAAACACGTATTCATGACCTTTTCATTTGAAATCATTTGCTTGCTCCAAAAAAGTGCCTAATTCAAAATAAAATAGAAATTAATAAATAATAAATAATAGCAAATATTGAGATAAACTAGCTTTTGCACAACTTATGGCCCAAGGCCCAACAAGCTCATCTCCATCTCCACCGGATTAGATCGATAAAATCGATGGTGAAGATGAAAAGTGTCCGAAATTTTGGATGAGCCCAATGGAGCGGTGCAAGGCGCTACAAGGCTCAAATTTAGTATCGCGACGCCAAAGCCAAAATATCTCCACCATGACTTATCTCTTCACTTCCATCTCGGTCTTTCCTCTTTCTCTTCCTCCTCTCGCACCTCTCAATCGCGGGGCGGGCGCAGCGGCACACACCTCGGCCAAGCGTGCCGACGACCCAAAGCCACCGCCGACTTGTAGCTCCTGCCGTCGTGACCCCCGGATGCCAAGGAGTGAGCAAGACGGTGATCGTGGAAATACGCTTTTCGTTGTTGCTTTGCGTATGCTAGTAGTGAGTGTTCGTGTCTTTCCATGACGGGGGCCATGGGCCGAACGGTTATAAACTCCGCCGTAGCCGCCGGCAAACTCATGTTATGTTTTTTAATTGAACTCAATTCGGTTTTTGGGGAACGCATAGGGTTCCTCGCGGTCGTCAGATCCCCGACCTAGCTGCGTCTACCTCACGTCTCGGCGGTGATCGCCGGGCGGGAGGCTTGACAAGTGGTATCGATCCGATCCCTCCCTCGGCGTGGGCGGCGGATCGACTTCGATTCCCCAATCCCGCTAGTTATCCATGACTACGATCAGCATCGGCGGCATGGGCGCGCGCGCAAAGAACTTCGTCACTGCCGTCTTCCAAAATGACGCACTACCCTCGGTAACACTTCCCTTCCGCTCGCCGCCACCGTAGTTCGGGTTTCATCATCTTCGCTCAGCAAGTTGCCGGGCACCCGTCAAGTGTTCGACAAAAATCCAAGTACCTTGTTCTTACGTGTGCGATCCGTCAACGTGTTTCTAAACGACTCCGGTGGGGTTCACTTAGATAGGGCGTGTGGTTCGGTAATCCGCACCGCACGCCTAATCCATGCTACCGTAAAATCCGACCACCGAACGCTGGATGCGGCTACGTTCATCCGCTATTCAGCTTGTTCTTCGATTCTCATCTAGTTTGGCCGGGTTACATAGCCGACAAGGGTTGCGGGGGCATCGTCCCCCGTGTAAATTCTCCTAAGTCGGGATTGTGTAGCCAGGCGGTGAAGTTGGCGAGAAGGTGTCCATCTCAGGAGGGTTGCTTGGAACAAGTATCCGTGTAAAATACCTAGCAAAGGCCCTCACCTTCGGGAGTAGTCGGCGCAAGAGAGGTGTAGTGAGTTGTGGGGAGGTGTAAACCAAACCGATTGCTACACCGGTTTGTCAAAACGGCTCCATCAAAACCAAAACCGTCTCCTCGACACGCTTTTGACCTCGACACCATGTCAAAGGAATCGAAAGAGGAAAAGGATCGCTATGAACATGTATTGGAGCAGTTTTGATTTGTTGTTTGCTCAAATTAGTGGCATCGGTGTGGTACAACAGAATTAAAGAAAGAACTTAACACTACATCGAGAATCAAAAGTTCATCACCCGGAAGTCAAGGCTAATGGACAGCCGTGGCAAAGACTCACCTTGAGGCAATTTGAAAGAGAAGCTTTATCCCCATCAATCTAACGCTCTCATCTCCCGTGGTCGAAGGATATGATCCACATCCGGACAATCCTTTACACAAGGAAAAAAGCTCCAAATGAGGGAGAATCACATAGGCGAGAGAAGGCCTAGACATCATCATATAGAACCGAGACATTACCCCACCATACTTTACCCAAAATTACATTTCCCAAGTTTGATGGTAACAATCCCAAAATCTGGGTTGATAATCCGCAATTGATTACTTCACTATGTATGAAATTCCGTGAGGCATTAAAGGTCCAAGCAAAGAACTATGCATCCGGAAGAGAATGCAAACTAAATGGTGGCAAGCATACAAGCGAGAGTCATGTTGTGACTTCGTGGCCCAAATTTTGTGTCGTCATATTGGACAAATTTGGGACCAGATGATTTCGGAAAGGCAATTCAAGACATCTTGGAATTCAAGCAAACCGAATACGTGGAGGATTATACAACCGCTTTTCAAGCTCTCCAAAGATGATATTACTATGCACAATAGTAACTATGATGACTTATTCTTTGCTACTTCCTATGTCCAAGGGCTTAAAGATGAAATTAGGGGCGGGGGTGGAACCACATGTCCCAACCATCGTGGAAAGAGTCAGCTGGCGTTGCCAAAATACAAAAAAGGACACCGGAGAGGAGCAAAGCAAAAGCACCACAAAACCCACGGGAGCAAACCTCCACCATACAAATTGGAGGGCCGCCAAGCACAAAACCAGGGGGCAATTTTCAACGCTTGAGGCAGCTCGGAGACTATAGAAGAGCAAACAATCTTTTGTTTTGGCTGTGGTGAGAAATATGAGCCCGGCCATAATGATGTCCGGTCTCAAGAAACAAAAAATCACAGTGTCCATACCCTAACAATCAATGACCTGCAGAATGATAAGGAGGAGATTACAAAAGAGCAGTTGAACCAATTGGCCATAGAGGATGCCCTCAAAGAGGATAATTGTCAACTCTCAGCCATGCTATATCTACTGCGGCTGAAAATGCCCCCAAGTTGAAGGCCAAGGTCAAGGACAAGGTCATGTTAATCTTGGTGGATTCCGGAAGCTCTCACGGCTTTTGTCTCCAAATTTTGTGCAATTAGCACGCTTGAAAACAACTCCTACCCATACAAGAAAGGTCAAATTAGCATATACTCACCGGTTGGAAACATCCGCTAAAAGTTCAAAACCTCCAGTGGTATATCCAGGCCATACCTTGGTGATCGATATGATTGTGTTGGACATGGCCCCCTATGATGCCATTCTTGGGTATGACTGCCTCAAGCAACACAACCCAATGGCATTTGATTGGGACAAGAAAACCATTCGCCCACACAAGGGACAAAGAAATTCAATTACGTGGTATTGTCCCCACACCTCTTTCAAAGAACACCTATTTCAAAGAACTAAGTTGTATAAGTCTACTAGATGTAATGACATCCGGGCCTTTGCTATAGCTACTTGTACATCAATTGAGACTATATCCGGGCAAAGAAGTCATCTCGCAAAGAACACCAACTTGTATTGATCATATTCTTCAGAGTATCGAAAAGTTTTTGAGGACCCAACTTCTCTTCCACCCTCCGTAGTATATGATCATGCTATACCCTTAATCCCCGGATCCATTCCCTCGTAAATGCCGCACCATATCACTATTCTCCTCGCTTGAAGACTGAAATTGAGCAACAAGTGCAACAACTACTACAACTGGGGTTTATCACACATAGTCATAGCCCATTTGCAAGCCCGTCATCTTAGTCAAGAAGAAAGATGGTACCGGGCGCTTTTGTGTTGACTACAGGAAGCTGAATGATCTAACCATCAAAAATAGGTTCCCTCTCGCCTATCATTGATGAGATCTTGGATGATGAATTAGCCGGGTCCAAATACTTCACTAAACTTGATATGAAGGCAGAGGATATCATCGATTCGAATGTTGCCGTAAGATGAGTTCAAAACTGCATTCAAGACTCATGAAGGCCACTATCAATTTAAGGTAATGCCTTTTGGCCTTACTAATGCACCTACAACTTTCCAAAGGCTTGATGAATCGATTCTCCAACCATACTTGAGGAAATTTGCATTAGTGTTCCCGGATGATATCCTCATCTACAAAGAAATCAATGGAAGAGCATTGCACTCACTTGAAGTTGGTGTTGCAAAAGCTACAAGAACATCAATTATTCCTCAAGAGATCTAAATGTACTTTTGCTCGGCCCTCGGTTGGAGTATCTTGGACATATTATCTCGTGATAAGGGGGGTGGCTATCACCCCAAGCAAAATCCTTGCCATGCTCAATTGGCCAGTACCAACTAGTTTTACTGAATTAAGGGCATTCTTGGGCTTGACAGGGTATTATAGGAAGTTTGTAAAAAACTATGGCATCATAGCCAAGCCATTAACTCATATACTCAGTCAAGCACTTCCAAAGGTCAAGCAGCGACTCAACAGCATTTGACTGCTTTTGAAGAAATCAATGACCTCAACACCGTTTTAGCCCCGCCAAACTTTGGTGCTCAATTCACTGTGGAAACCGATGCATGTGGTGAGGGTATTGGAGCAGCGGTGCTCATGCAAGCGGGCCAACCAATTGCCTTCTTATGTAAAGCCCTGGGGGACAAACATAAAAATTTGTCCATCTATGAAAAGGAGTTTCTAGCACTCGATCATGGCAGTTGAAAATGGAAGCCATACTTACAGAGACAAGAGTTCATCATCTTAACGATCACAAGTCTCTGGCTTACCTCATCGAGCAAAATCTGCATGCGAGATGCAAAAAGAAGGCTATGACTAGATTAATGGGGCTGCTAGTTCAAAATTATATACGAGAAAAGGTAAGGACAATGTGGTAGCCGATGCCTTATCAAGGGTCCCTCACCTTAACTCTTTACAAAAGCGGTCTCAATGGTCAAGCATGATTGGATGCAAGAGGTTCTCAATACTTACACCACTGATCCTCGAGCTCAAACTTTGCTGACACAGTTGGCTGTGAAGAGTCCCAATGAAGCTGGCTATAGTCTTGATCAGGGTTTGATCAGATATAAGTCCAAGTTGTGGATTGGTAATAACTCTGCTTTTCAAACAAAGTTGATCACTATTTTCCATTCTAGTGCTATGGGAGGGCACTCTGGCATTAAAGCAACCTATCAAAGACTCAAAAACCACTTCTATTGGAAAGGCATGAAGCAAGCAGTGGATGAATTTATCAAACAGTGTTTGGTCTGACAACAAGCTAAGCATAACAACACTCCTCCAAAGAGGGTTGCTACAACCTTTACCTATACCTGAGACAGTGTGGAGTGATATCGCAATGGACTTTGTGGAGGGGCTTCCTAAATCTCATGGGTACAGTGTTATCATGGTGGTTGTAGACAGGCTGACGAAATATGCACACTTCTTACCACTTAAACATCCCTTCACTGCTGAAGCCGTGGCTCAACTGTTTCTGGACCAAATTGTCAAGCTTCATGGATTTCCAAACACTATGGTGAGTGATCGGGATCCTATATTTGTCAGCAACTTCTGGAAGGTATTGTTCAACACATATAAAGTGAAATTGAATAGAAGCACTGCATATCATCCAGAGTCTGATGGGCAGACTGAGAGGGTCAATCAATGTATGGAGATGTACTTGCGCTGTGCAGTTCAAGATGCCCCTCAAACATGGTTTAAATGGCTTTCTTTGGCTGAGCTATGGTATAATTCTAGCTACCACACTTCCATTGGATGTTCTCCATTCAAGGCTCTCTATGGGGTTGAACCTAATCTGGGGATACCCACTGCATCAAGCAACACAATGCCTGAATCTGTCACAGAGTTGATTGAGCACAGGGAATTGCATCTGGAAGCATTGAAGCAACACCTGGCTAAGACTCGTAACAGGATTAAGGTTATGGCCGACAAACATCGTGTCAATCTGGAATTTGAACCAGGAGATAAAGTGCTGCTGAAACTGCAACCTTACACACAATCATCAGTAGCCAATCGACCATATCCTAAGCTATCTTATAAGTACTTTGGCCCTTATACAGTGCTGGAACGTGTGGGGAAAGTGGCTTATCGCCTGGAACTTCCACCGGACAGCAAAATTCACAATGTTTTTCATGTGTCCCAGCTGAAGGCCTTTGTGGCAGATCATACTCCAGTGTTCATCGAGCTACCTCAACTCACTGATCTGGAAGCTGCTCAGGCGGTGCCTGAAGACATACTGGATCGCCGCCTGGTGAAGCGTGGCAACAAGGCCATTCCACAAGTTCTTATCAAGTGGGATCGTCTTCCAAGCATCTCGGCGACATGGGAAGACTACAACGCCGTTCGCGAAGCCGCTACCGGAGGCACCTGCTTGGGGTCAAGCAGAGTCTTCAGCGGGGAGTTGTCAGGACCCCAGATGAAAAGGAGTGAGCAAGACGGTGATCGTGAAATATGTTTTCGTTGTTGCTTTGCGTATGCTAGTAGTGAGTGTTCGTGTCTTTCCATGACGTGTGGGCCATGGGCCAGAACGGTTATAAACCTGCTGTAAGCCGCTGGCAAACTCATGTTATGTTTTAATTGAACTAGTATAATGCCCGTGCTAACGCATACGGCAACACATAACCAAACAAATCAAATAACAAAAACCATACGAGAACTGTTTTGAAACCATTTGGGAACCCTAATATGAACTGTACTTTTGATATCTTTTGTTCCCTCTTGTTTATCAGAGAGGAACTGAGTAAAGCATTGAACGACATAGAAGGAAACAACCACAAAATATGTTATGAACATTTTTTTTGGATAGATCTTCTTTTTCTTCTTCACACTGGACAACATATTATAAATTGTAAATAGCTGGAATCATCATGCCTTCAGTTGCTTCAACCATCATCTGAGCATTAACCAATCTTACAGCAATAGCAAACGGTTGTTCATGCAGTATTCATCAATCAGTTCAGATTAGTACCATCTCCCTTGCTCCTTCAAGAGTGGCCGCTACCTGAATTATCCCCTCAGTCACAAAAAACCTCTCACAGTAATAATGCTATAGTCGGATATAGACAGCAAACCTTTAGCTGCTTTTCCCTCTCCAGTTTCACTTCCTCCATAAAGCTATTGCGCTAAGTGACCTGCATTATGGATAGACAGTCGATGCATAGCAGTCTCATGAATCAGCGATGGTGACCATGCATTGAACAGATAACTTACTTGGCTATCGAACTTGACGCATTTGACCACACGCACTTCACCGTAGCACACGATTGATGTCCCCTGATTGCTACCAATGCAATGTCAGCTGGCTTTCCTGTATGAGTATTTTTTTCTCAATTTCTTAGCACCTAAGAAAGGGCTCACTTCGTGAAATGTTGATCAAGAAGTCACCTAACCTTCGTGGATGGACCAAATGCTGAGCAGCTCATCTATTTCAGACTGTTTTGTCAGCTATTTCTTAACCATTCTTCGTGTAGGATAAAAACTAATTCATTACCCCTATTACTCAATCAACAAAAGAATTATAATCCTCAATTTCCTTTTTTGTGGACAACCATTTGTCAGTTTGTTCCCAAACATAAAATGCACCAGACATAAATAGCTCGTTTGGAACCATAAAGATGCATGAACAAACCAATGCAGAGAAACAAAATGACACAATGCTGCATGACTAAAATTTCAAGGTGCAGGAAACAAAACACAGAGATCAAAGGATCTCACCTTGACTCAGCTGCTTGTCGCACATGGGCAGCACCTGCATGAAGGCACAAATTATTAGACAAAAAAGATTAAATAAAAAATAATGGCTGACCCCATCCTTGCTGCTGCTGCAACTAATCACCAACTGACTTACATTTTAGAAAATACTACTGTATAGCAGGATTGCCTAAAATCTCAGTGATAGGAGATTGACATGAACATTCCTCCATGCCAATTCATTTTATCCAGACAATTTCTATGTCAAAAACCATCTTATAAGACCCGCATTCAAAACAATAATCGCTGACAAGAACAGTTTGTAGACGCCATATCACAATTCTAAACCAGGCCAAGTGACCACAATATCAATTTATATGCATTGAAGGTGCTAGAAAGGACATCTAATCACACAAAATCATGTTATCATGTTATTATTTTTGACATGACAGAATCCTGAAGCAATAATGAACTTCAAGGTTACTTCAGACCTAGTTAACTGCTGACAAAAAAAAAAAATACATCTTATAGACAGAGCATGTGACTGCTGAGAACTAAATTAATATTAGGAGGCATATAATACATTAGTAAATGTATACTCCTGTAATCCTGAAGCAATAATGAATTACATTTTGCAAAAAGTGATGCAAACATTCGACAATGAACTGAATGCAAAGAGAAAAATTTGTTGTTAATCACTTCCTACCAGTTTTTCACTGAAACATGATGGTTACCACAAATATAATCATCTGCATATACTGTTGCCATGTACTCCTACCAGTTTTTCAGAGTCCGAAGACAGAATAGTAAGTGAAGTCATAGTACTGTTAAAAAAAGAGAAAGTAGCACACAACTATATTAGATAAGAGAGTCAATCGATACTAACCATTGCAGTTACCACAAGACCTGCATATTTAACCGCAGAGACATTCTGTTAGAAAGTAATAAAAATACCAATTGTGAGATCAAATAGTAAAGCAACGCACCAATAAGCAGATCATAGATTGTTGTGGCTGGTGCAGAATGAAACATTGAAGCTCAAACATCACAGCAAAGCCGACCCCGCTGTTGTGTGCAGCCTGGGTCGACAGGAAGCCAGTTGTGTCGACATTGGCCGCCGAGAGCTGTGAAGGAGGTGGGATCGAGGCTGAACTCACCTAAAATCGGCACACATGCTGCTGCATGATCGACGTGGTGGGTGGAGATGGATTAGGGGAGGGAAAATCTGGAGTTTCCTCTGGCGTGGGGGTAGTGGCGCATCCGGCGGCCACCCTTCTAGTGGCGTTGAGGCGGCGGCGTCCGGTGGCGGCGCTACTTCGTGGCAGGGAGGGAAAGGAGATATCCGCGTCGGCGCATTGGGGTGGGGCGAGGACGCGGATCGGGGCGGAGCGAGGACGACGCCATGGGCGCGGACGAAGAGGTCGACAGCGTGGGTCCTTTCCTTGTTGGCGATGTCCTCGTCCGCGCAGCCGTCGTAGGCGTCCGTGCCGCCGACGCCGACGCCCAGGTCCTCCGCGCCGACGCCGACGCCGACGCCCAGGTCCTCCGCGCCGACGCCGTAGTCGTCCACGCCGCTGACGCCCAGGTCCTCTGCGCTGTGGACTTGGCGTCCGCGAGCGCCGCCGCTGCGGAGACGGAGCAGCCACGGGGAGAAGATGCGCTGAGATCCATCCGCCGCCGCCGCCGCCGCCACCCGCACGCCGGAATCCCGCCGCCACTGCGCGCAAAAATCCTGCCGCTGCCGCATGTCGTGGTGATGATGTGTGGGGTGCCGGTGGAGGAGGATCCTTTAGAGGCATGGGTGCGTCCATGCCGGGCATGGGAGGAAGAGGAGGCACCACGAAGGGGGCGACGGCCCGGCGGCGGCGTTCCTGTGTGAGATATGTTGGGAGTTTGGAGGTTTTTTCTTTTTACTAAAAAGGAAGGAGTGGGAGCGGAGCGGAAAGAGGAAAGTGCCTGGCGATCTCGCACGTACGATGAGCACGTACGTTTATTTGTGGAGCGTTAGGAGTAAGGCTCCATACACTTAATCCCGGGACGTCTGATGACGCTTTAATGATGAGAGAGAAGATTAAGCGAAAGAATCCTGATCGCTTATTTGAATAATTTTAAACGCAGCGGTTGGTGCATTAGTAGGGGTAGACTCGATTCGCTTCGGGAACGAAGGTTCCTCGCCGGTCGCCGCCCCGAACTGCTTCCGCGCCTACCTCACGCCTCGGCGGTGATCGCCGGCGGCAAAGGGGCTCGACACTCGAGCTCCTACAAGCTCCTCCGTGACGAGTCCCTCCGCCGCCGCCTCGACGTAGCGCCTCTGCGGCCGCCGTGAGGCCGGCGCCGCACTGCCACCACGCCGCGGCCGTGCCGCGAAACGGGACCCGTGCCGCTGTCGCCGGATCACAAGCCCGACCACCCTTAGAAGCCGTGAACGGGAACATGCCCACGCTCCCGTCCGACATTCCAGTTCATGGTACGGAACAATGTGGAACGCCGCTCCCAATCAAGATGGAACGCGCCCCGGATCACGACCAATCCAAGGAACATAGAGTCCCAAACATAGACGGAACGCTGAGCCGTTGAAACGCCTCGCACAATCATCAAGTGTCTTAAACACTAAGTTGAGATCTATCCATCCGCCGACAAGAGAGAACATGGCAATAGACTCAAGCGGAGCCATCTGGAGCATCTTAGGTAAATGCATTTTGGGAACGCTCCGAACACGCCTTTATTTTGGGAACACGCCCGGAACACGCTCCATCTAGATTAGGTACGCTGCTTTCATTTGAATTTGGTACAAGCTAAACCTCGTATACTCTCTTCGCTCCATAGTTTTTGAAAATGTCGCACACGCACCACGCCCCGCACACGCGCCTCACGCTTCTAGGAACATGGCTTCTAAGCGACCACCCCCGACGAGGGCGCCGCACGTGAAGCCGCACGTGTCGCCGGTGCCCGAGGTGACGGAGCGGTGCGACGGCGACGAAGTTCCTCATCCCGCCAGCGACGGGCTGTGGACGGGTCAGCAACGCAGGCCCCATGCGGAGGTAGCACGGCGGGGGCGGCGGCGCTGGGGCGACCGCGATTTCCTGGGCGGCGGCCCCCGCAGCGGCGCGCGCGGACGAGCGCCCCCCCCCGCGCTGCGCGCTGGGACCGCTCGCCATGTTCCACCAGGCACGGATAGACGGATTCGGCGCTGGCGCCGCCGTGTCCCCTTCCCTCCTCCCGGGACCCTGCCTGCTTCTCCCACGAGATGGCCGTCCATATCCTCCGGCCGGATTCAGGATGAGTCGGCTGCCCTTCTCCTTCGGCCAGATCTACGACATGGCAGCCAAATCCACGACGCGGTGGCATTTTCGTCTACTGTCTCCCCAACCCTGGGTAAGGCTATGACCTTCCTGCTCACTCTGCGATCTCTCGTGCCTGCTCGATCTAGGATTTATTAGTCTTCGTGTCGTCCAGGAGAATGCGGCTCGTTTCATACATACATGCATCTGCAGTTAACCAAAACTACTTGTTGCTTGTTTCATACACGGATTAGTGGCTTCAGCACTGAACAAAATCTTTTAGATTTTTTAGGCAATTTATTTTCCCTTCTATAGTGTGCTAGAGCACTGAACAATATCTAGGCTCTGAATTTTATTGGGCAGTTGCATTTCTGCAATACGGCATGCCTTCCTGCAGCATTTTAGAACAACTAGTGCTTCGACATCTCAGGTTGAGTGCTGCAGGTTTTGTGTTTAGTGTGAAATAATTTATGCAACTTAGGAAATGATGAGCTCATTGGTCAGTTGACAATTCTGGCTACTTAATATAGGATACTGTACATATCAGGTAGTATAGTGATGCCTCATACTAATTTATGGGTTCACAATCTTTTTGGCGGGTAGCATAGTGGTTAAAGCAGTCTATGATGTATATAAATTGCCCATATGTAGCCATGCTTGCAGCACAGGATGTTGCCGGAGAGGAAAGGTACAGAGTTATCCCCACTTTGATCAATAAAAGGTAAAGAGTTATCCCCAACTTTCTGGTCTTCATAGTTGTCGAGGAATTAAAAATGGAAGATGACTTAAGTACATATTCCTGTGCTCTGATTTAAAATGCACAGTTAACCTTACGAATTTTATGCAATTCATGACTAGTGTGATGGTACATGCGAACATACAAGGGGTTAGTCATCATGAGTGTCTGTTCTTTTTTGAAGCTGTGGTGTACTAGTAAGAAGTTCATAATTCAGCACATGTTCCTCTGTAAGCTAAATGTGCGCACCTCACACTTGTTGAATGACCCGTTAATTCTTTTTGATTTACCTATTGTATAGGTACCTCCACTGCATCACCGAAGACCATGAAACCTGAGGCGTCACAGGTAGCCCACAGTGACCTTTTCACGGGCAAGTCTGATGATGATTTAGCTGCGCAGAAGCAAATTGCAAATATAGGAAGATGCGAGCACTATTTCTGGCCCAGCTGAGAACCCACATGTTTCAAAGCATGAACAGGTGCTGAAGCAATTCCCGATGTCATTTAAGAAGCAACCATGGTCAGATGCGGAGAAAGATAAACTTGCTAGAGGAATAAAGCAGCAATACCAAGAAACATTGATTTTGACTCGCTGAATAATGGAAGGTAATTTCTGAATTTGTCATGGATTTTACTCTGCAAACTATGTTCGTTTAATTCTGTTGATAACACCTTTCCTTTATTCTTCAATCATAT